>PVLA01009882.1:0-47876 GCA_004027455.1 Hydrochoerus hydrochaeris
CAGTTGTCTCACAGGAATTTTGTAAATCCTCCTCCATGAGCTCTTTCACCCAAAGCTCCCGCATAAACTTCTCTCACATTCACAGAAGGCAAAACCCCACAATCAGTCCTCACAAAGGGGTTATCTAGAGGGCCTCCAGCAACCCCCCTGGAGTCTCCACCCTCGACTCCATATTGAGCATTACATAAAAACATACACAGGTGAACTATACAAATTACAATTATCAGTACAAAACATTCCAAGATCCCTGCGCCCAATTCCCACATGCGGCGTCCTTTTCCTGGAGAAGCGATTGTCACAAGGCGTGGATGGACTAGGACGCGGCATGGACAGAAAAGGGCGCCGCAAATGAGTATCTTACATTTTTAATACTTAAATTCACAGAGCTGTATTACTTGCAAAGATACTATAATAATAAAAACTAACATCCATAAGGAAATGATTAAAATCTATTTTACCAATTAAGAATTTAAACTGCTGATATCATAAAAATAAACAATAAAATTTTGATGAGGTCTAAAGATTGGAAAATGCTGTCAAGGTAGTTCACTAGGAACCCTCGGGTCAGATTGCTTTTATATTTCTTCATGTTTGTTGTTTGATCTGTCATTTGGTTGGTTTTCCTTGATTGCTTGATTCATTTTTCTCCCCCCAACAGGAGAGCCTGACAAGGAACTGAATCCGAAGAAGAAGATTTGGGAACAGATCCAGCCCGATCTGTACACCCGTGACGACTGTGTGGCCACATACAAAGGTTCCCCCTTCGAGGTGAAGGGGAAGGGAGTGTGCAGGGCTCAGACCATGGCCAAGAGCGGGATCAAGTAAAGTCAGTGCTGCCATCCCTGCAGCACACTGGAGGAAACACTGGTAATAAAAGGAGTGTGTTGGTCACATCTGCTTCAAATATGGCTGGCTCATTTTTGTGTTACTTCTCTTTTAGAGTTATGAATCTTTTACTTAGTATATTTTGTTTTCAGTTGATTAGGGAAATACTGTAGTTTTAATTGTAGTTTTTGACCATTTATAATGGAAGAAGTTGCCCATGTTTTGTGATAATTTATTTCTTAATGGGTATATTGGTTAGCAAGGTGTTTTTTCTTTTTACATTTAAATAACTTAAACTAGATTAATATTTAATTCATTATTTAAGAATATGATGAATAAAACTGAAGGCTGCTGGAATTTCAACATGTTATATACTTGTATTATAAATGTACTCTCCTATAAATGACAAATTGGAATTTTTATCAGGCTTATTAATAATACTGAAAGTGACCAAATATTTCTAAAAGTCAAACATCATGAAATCTAGGCAAGATGGTATTTGAACATTTGTGGTTAGCTGCTGAAGTAACCCTGACTTATAACATGTCATGTGACTTGTTAAAAAAGCTGAAATTTCCAACAAGATATTAAACTTTTTCTTTCCACATGTAAAATAATTTGTAATAATTTTGACCAGAACACTTAAGACTATTGTACTTGTTTATTTACCATGATACTCTATATAAATTACAGCTGCAAATTAAACATAAAATTATATGTTAAGATTCCAAACACTATTTTCACTCACCCTACAAGTACTGTAGGAACAATAAGTGTTTATGAGCCTCAAGGTCACAAACTGTGAAATCCACTGATGATTTGGGTTACAAAAGAGAAAGAGGTCTCTGTAGGCAAGAGTATAAACACTGCTTGAAAACATACAGACTCACAAATCCTAGCACCATGGATGTCTGCATCTTCTGGGAAGAGAGACGAAAATAGAACAACTCACAACTCTTTATGTTGTAAAAGGTACAGAGTTTCTTATTTAAACCCATGAAGTTCCGTAGACAGTACTAGTACAAATACAGTACCAGTCTAAATGTCGGATCTGCATTCTGGAACACTGCAGACAGAGCCTGCTTACCTTGCGTGTATCTGTCAGTGCTCACTAGAGAAGCACATTTGATGTAAGATATGTAAACACTGAGGTTTGACAAATGAGGCTGGCAGTGGCCTCCCATAGAGTTAGGTGTGGATGCATGCAGAGGGGCCAACTGCTGTGTGCAGTGCGTCTGAAGGGTCCGGTGGGAGGTCAGAGGCTGAGAGCTCTGGAGTCTGTGTTAGTCCTTGTCGGGAGGCCAAAGAATCTGCGCTGGTAACTGAATCCAAAGTCCAAGGTGAAGATAAGCTCCTTTAAAGAAACATAAGCAACAGAGCTAGACTTGCCTCTTTGTTCCCCTTTTTATTTCATTCAGGCCACAAGCCAGGTGGTTGGTGTGGCTCCCAGCCAGGTGGGGCTTCTGCTCTCAGTGAGTCGCTCCAGCCACGCCTGGCACTCTGTGGGTCCAGTCAGCTGGGTGTGTCTAACACAGGACGCTTGACACAACAGTGAAGTATGACAGTCTGATTCCCAACACAAAGTGAATTTCAGAAGATATTTCATACTCAAGATTTGTTTTTTGGGGGAAATGGTAAAGTTTTTCATGAGTCTAGTTTTTGTCCATTGTATAATTTCTTTAATTCTAATAGTTTGAAGAATATTTCCACTACTTAGTTGAAATAATTCTCTAGTCATTTTTTCAGCTAAATATTACAACACTGTAGCTCCTTTCAAATTATAGTTTTGATGGTGAAGGCGGAATTAATGACTATCACTTATGTAAAACCTGGAAATTGTAACAGTTTGTTCCTAAAGCCCTGATGTAGCATGATCAGTGGCTGATTTCTGAAATGGATGAAGTCCCACTACAGAGAAGTACACTACACAAATTTCTCTTGTCTTTCTCAAAGCACTGGGTTTAGACCTTACTAATTTTACCAAATGGCCATGTTTCCTTCCATACTCCCTTCAGATCTTTATCATATAAAAATCCATGCCAAAGAGAAACAATTTGGAAATTAATGCACAATTTTCCCATTTACCTAAAAGCATTGTTACCAGTTCAGCCCTCCATAGGAAAATATTCCAATTAGTCATTAAACTATCACTACTGTGACATTAACTAGTTATAAAGCAATAAAAATATTGAAACAGCAATGATATTAAACCAGGGAAAGAGCATCAATCAGTAATTTATAAATAATGCTACTATTTTCTCTACATAGCATCTTTTCTGCATTTTAAAATACCATTTTAATTATCTTTCATAAAGTTTGATCTCACCCAATTCTAATTTGTCCAAATCCTAGAATATTAAAGGACCCTAAAAGTTATTTCAAAGACCCCAAGATAGGGACTGTGTAAGAAAAGCTAGTGCTCTTCACATTCACTGTCAGGCAGTGAACTACCCAGGAGCTTGTTGGGAGATGGGTAGTTTCCTTAATTCCATTCTTAGTTTTCAATACATAAACAGCAAGAAAAATGATCCCTAAAACCAAATATTCCCTCTAACTTTCCATGAGAGACAATGTATACTTTCTTCTTTTTCTCTATGAAGGCATTCTTTAAGTTTTACCTAGAAATTCCAAAATCCTTAAGTGTTTCTTTACATTAGTAAAACAGAGATCGAAGACAGTTACTGCTTCTGTGAGATACAGCGAATGTTGTACAACTTAATTTTTTTTCCTAAGTGGCTATATCCCAGCACCTTGACTAGCACTTCAGCCTTGCTAGTTACAACTTTGGTTCTGCTTACTCTTCACCTTTCTCATTCTTTGGTGGCCCATGTGATGGTCCTCAGTCCTGCTGCCCTATTTTAAAATAAGTATTTTGTTTGACGGTACTATGCTGAAACCTAGATCTTCTGACTTACTAATTTTGGGCTTTTCTTCATCACAAAATACTTCCTGCCATATTAGTTAAATGACCTTATGTTTCCTTAAGTGAAATGTTTTAGAAAAGTTTCTTTTGATTAAACGGAAAGGAAAGAGTGACAAACAAAAAACTGCTAAAGCTTAGTAGTTTATCCAAGGAGATAAGGGTTGCTCCTGTAGTAGATATCTAGGAGATTATAAGGGAGATAGGAGATTTTTAAATACTCTTCTAGTGTGATTGCAAGGAGAACTCAGCAAATTCTTTTTGCTGCAGGAGTTCATAAGATCTCCCTTGGCAGAAGCAGGCTGCTGTAGCAGCAGCTGCTTTTAAAAATAGCCATGTGACTTGATTGTTTGAGTAGTACACAGTTGTTGGAGGCCCTGGACCTGTAATGACAATGCATTCCAAAAGCCAGTGTGCGGGAGAAGTCACTAAATTTGAGACAGAGATGGGGGTGGGTGAGTAGGTAGGTGGATGGTAGGTAGGTTGGTTGGATGCGTGGATGGATAAACTGACATAAGACACATGGAACTCCTGAGGATAACCCTAAATTTGCAATAATAATGAAAAGTAGTAATGCAGTTAGAAATAGGTGAGCTGAGCAAGTCACTCCTGCCTACCCCTTTAATTTTAAACAGCACCTAGCATTTCTTCTTCCTTTGGGCTAAGAGGGGTAGAGAATCACACAGGAAAGACCCAGCTTCTCACATGCGTGTTGGATCCCCTGGCCTGACTTTCAGTCATCTTCACCCTAATCCATGCAATTAAAATCAGAATGAATTTTGGCCCCTGAGATGATTCAACAACCTGTCAATCGTTCCTGTCACACCTAGAGACTGAGGAAAGCACCTGGGCTTTCCTTTAAATTCTGAAAACCTGAATCTTCTGGGGGCTGTTACTGTCCTGCATGCTGGGCTGTGTGTGCTGTGCTTTTGCTTTTGCTTTCCTGTCACCCCAGCCCTGCTTTTCTGTTTGTGTCATTCATATCTTCTGTTGGCATGGACTTGCCCTGAGCAGAACTTTCCATGACCTTCACTAAATGTAGCTGCTTTCCACTTGCCATTGATTGCCTGCCTGCAATTCAGTGCTCCTCGCACACAAGGGCCCGGGTTATACCTGCGAGTTCATCATGCCGTAACAGTGGGGTGGCCGCTGATGGCTAATATGCCAGTGTACAGAACTGAATCCTCCTGAGTTACCAACTTACTGGAATGGGAAACAGTCAGTTAGAGGTTTTTGTTTATGCACATTTTATAGTTACACTTTTCCCTTTGAATAAGTCGACAGAGATAATTCATAAAGAGTATAACATCAAAAAAGTCAGTTTAAAAGTGAACCAACTGGAGTTTGAGAGTGTAAATTAATTATTGTGTACTGTATCTTTTCACCCTTGTTTCTTAGTTCCTAACTTCCACCTCCTTCCTACCACACTCTATTCCCAACTCTCTAGTTTTTAAGTAAAAAATGTGTGTAAGTGTTACTTTATGTCTTCATCAACTTGGTTTCCTAGCTGACAGGCTACTGTCCTTAGCAACAGGGATAGAAACAAGCCTGGGGCTGGGGAACTGCAATGCTGCAAAAAGAAAGAGTAACTCATTTTAGTGGAAGGCTAAGGGTTGTCCTTCCCCCTGCTGTGTAATCCCTGTAGAATTCCCCAGCTAGCCATCCTGAGTGCCTGCACTTCCTTGCGGCATTTGCAAGGTAAGTCTCTATGGCAAGACCATCCTGACAAAGTTTTACATTTCTTTTTGAGAAAATTACCTCAGAATATCATACATCCCATAGAGAAGGGCTTCAATATACACATCTACTTATGTTTTCAGCCCTAAGATTACATATTTGGCTGATACTTGTTCATTTAATACCCATTCACATTTTCACACCTGGGGAATTTGGAAAGAACAGTGCATATGCATCCAAAAACAACACCACGGTTGAATTTCTCTTTGAAAAACTTTAATGAAAAATGCAAACTAAAAGTCACTTTCAGTAAGTTTAACAAAGGAGAATGATTTTGGTTGAAAAAACTTCCTGGTATAACTTTCAATTTTCATATGAAAAGGTAACACTCTTAAAGAAGCATTGAAAAAACTTGTGAAATAAACATTGTTAAAATAAAATTTGAGTGAGAATCTAGTAAATAACAGTACCACTTGAAAATAGCCTTTATATGTAAAAACAAAACAAAAAACCCAAAAACCAAAACTGATAAGTCTGAAAATCAGCAAAGGGAAAAAACTAAGCAAATTATTTAAGAAAAAAGGCAAATTATATGTGTACATCTTTTTAAAAAGGAAAAATTAAAATTACTAATTGAGGTGTAGTATCTAGAAGAATAAACCCAGCATGACCCAACAGTAGTAGGTTTTGGAGGTAATCACTAATGTCCTGGGATGCTATGCCCTAAGACTGGCCACAACTACAAAAATGTGAAGTATATGCTATCTTAACAATCCTCTAAAATGTTCCAAGTACTTTCAGACACAAAGTTTAGTGAAAAGTTTTGGCTTCCAGATGAGAATCACACACAGATTTGGCATCTGGAAAGACATGAGGGAAGATTGCAAATAATAGACTACTAGGAAGCATGGCAGGGCACCAAAGACAAGCTAGCTGGGCATCATTTATGCTGCTTACAGCTAATCCTACTCACATGGTTCTTTTGTTGTAATCATCTCCAGAAATGGCTAGTTTATTTGATTGGTACGTGTGTGCTGTCGTCCAGAAATAACTGGGCAATCCAGGCATAGGTGGAGCACAGCTACAAGATGTTCACTTCAGGGCGGTATTCCTAGAATTCAACCACCTAATGTCCCTGCGTCTGGGAAGAAGATTGCCATACAGAGCTGGGGGTACTGCTGCATAGTGCTAACAGGAAGATGTGTAAAATTCAGTGCTCCGTAGGGTCTGTGCTAGAATTCAGGGTATGCTAGGAAAACACAATAACCAGAAAGATGGGAGAGGAGGAAAAGGAGGGAAAATGATGATGAGGAATATTTATATATTAAAATATGTTGGGAAAGGGAGGGAGAGGAAGGAAGAGATTGCGATATGTACCAACTGCCCAAAATAAATTCACTATGTGCCACAAACATGTACTAATAAAAATAAATAAAACCAGAGAGAATTCAATTTTAAAAAGATACCATGATAAACTACTAGAAGATAGGGAAGAAAGGAATGTATTGTAAAGGTCTAATTTCATTAGCTGAGGTGAAGATAGAGGGACAATTTTTGATTGGGAAAATAATAGTTACTTTGTGGTCACACACTAGTAGAAAACTCAGTACTGATTCTGGGTAATCAGTACTTAATGGATACATATTAGAGTAGAACTTCCAAATTATCAAGGAGAAAAAAGGGATCAATAGCAGCTTTATCAAATCAGCAAAACTAGGGAAAATGAAAAACTGCAACTACAGTAATATATAAAAATAGACACAGAGATATAGAAATATTCCATATTCCCATAAGAGGATTTAATGTCACAGAATGTCATTTGTCATTAAAAAACACAAAATATAATCCAAGTATGGGATGAATGTTTAAATTAAAAATAACATAAAGTAAAATATAAATTTTCATTAATGACCATCAAGATATGGCCCCTCATTTCAGGTGGTTTCATCCCATTTTTTTTTTTGTTTTTTGTTTTTGTTTTTTTTTGTCTTTTTGAGACAGGATCTCTCTGTGCAGTTCATACTGGACTTGAACTCACTTTGTAGCCCAGGCTGGCCTCAAATTCATAGCAATCCTTCCGCCTCACTTCTCACCCTGGGATTACAGGCATGCACCACCACGCCTGTCTCTTGCCGCTTTCTAAAGCAGTTTTAGAAGTCTCTTAGGAATGGCTTTGAGAGGTGTGACTTTATAAATCTGGTCAATGCTGCTGTTGTGTCATCCAGCAGAAAGGCAAAGCATCACAGAGCGCGTTCTCCTCCATCTTACTCTGTGGATCTGGGACTCTGTGACCTCTCGCTCTTCCTGCAAATCAAGATGACCACAAAATGTAAATCTTTATTTCAGTTTAGGACATTGAGGCCGCCATGGCAAAGCAACTGAAAATGTTCACAAGTGAGGATTTCCAGAACTGCTTCAGAAAGTGGGAAGAACCATGAGAAAACCGTGTTGAAAGCAAGGAAGAGTATTATCAATGAGGATTACTATTGATGTGTCTTTTAATGTAACAAAGTTTTAAACATTTATTGTATTTTCCAATCACCATGTATAGATACTTTGTTTCTTTTTGAAAATTGGAAAGAATTGATCAGAGAATGTATTTCAGTGAATGAATTCAATGAATTCTCAAGAATGGCCAGAAATGTTTTGTAAAAAGAAGATAAGGAATACTTGGCATCAGCTGACACAAAAAAAGTAGAGGAATTAGTTTTTCTTTAGCACAGTAGGGTAATTATTGGTTAAAACAATCGATGATGTATTTCACAATGACTACAGAAGTACGAAATTCCCAGTGGAAGGAAAACAACATTAAATAAGGGCCTCATTTATTTAATATATATTAGCCATAATATATATTATTATATATTTAATATATTAGCCATAATATTTAATATTTATGGCTAATCCTGACCAGAAAGTTAGAACTATACTGAGGGAGCCATCGACAAGACCAGAGACCATTGATAAGCAGAGGAGAGGAAGATGGAGAGATGGGGAAGTTAGCCTGGCCACCCCCCCAACACCCTCAATAAAATGTGAAGGAGGTAAGGGGCGGGGCTATTCCCACACCAGGGTCACTCTGTTGCTGAACTGGTTAATACATACCCTGTTATTCACAATTCTAGGTTGCCTTTTCTGTAAACCTGCCCCTAAACAACCTATCAATCGCAGAGATAAAGCCCTGACAAGGACAAGTGGGACCTAGGAGTGTGCAAGTAGGGCACATAGATGATGCCTGGATTGTGGGTTTGAGTCCCTGGGCAGACAATCAGATTGTGACAAGTTCCTGGCAGGGGGAGTCCCCCAAAACATAATAAAAGGAGGCTGAAGACACAGACCTGCTGGTGTCTGCATTTTTCAATGCCCCCTGCCCAGGTTCACTGGGACAGCTAAGTGTTTCCTTCTTAAACTGTGTTCTGTTGGCTCATTACTAGTGTGGAGTGCACCTTCCCAGTTGGTTGCAGAGCTCTGGTGAGGCACACAGCCCTGGGTAAAAATCATTCTGGTGGAAGACATGAAAGTGCTTTTTTGCACATTATACACATACATTGAATTACCATAATATACCACAAAAATGTACAAATGCTATGTTTCAGCCTTACAGACACATTGTAATTAAGTCATCCTGGATTAACGACAATATAAATAAAATAAGTAAGGGGAAAGAAGACTATAGAACAGATTCAGAAATAGGCCCAAGAGGTATATGTTTACCTCCATCCTAGTATCTTAATATCTAGCTCTCTCCCTACCACATATGTAAGAAAGTGATGCATTATTTAATAAATACCATCCTTGCTAAAGTTAACTAGTACTAAACATTAAAGGATTTTAAGGACTGGTCTAGGACTGGCTATGGTCTTATTTTTAATGGAAAATACACCACAAACAATAAAAACTTGAATTTGTGAAAACAAGCCATAAATTGTTGGCTATTTTTATAAAAGCAAATATATATATATATATATATATATATATATATATATATATATGAAGGTGATTTGATTTTGACTTGTTAATGGAAGGACTTGGCTTTTATAATCAACTAGAGCTACTCTCCTTCAATTCTCACTGTTGCTCTCGAGAACATCTTGAAGATCTCTGCTGTGCCAAAGTGAGCAGCCTTCCAAGGCAGAGAAAGCTGGTACTTTTGTCCAGGATTTTGGAGTCAGTTATTCCAGTTCTTGCTCTGTTCTTACTGAAAGGTTTATTCTGAGTTTTTTGCCTAGTATTTCCAAACCTAAATTGGAATAACAGATTTTAAGAAAGTGCAAAAGAAAGTTAACACTTCTTGAGCATCTACCACGTGCAAGGTCATTTTGTCATCATCATAACTATGAAGAAGTAGATATTCCAAATGAGGAAACAGAATAGGGCCAGCAATTTTCCTTTTTTCTAGCATAAAGTAAGCAGTGGGGATAGTTCTGAAAATACTGATCACTATTCACATTTAATGATTATTCAAGGATATCATACCTATAGTAGCTCATAAGTCTCTAGCATTTAGGAACATACCGTGTACATGCAGCTTCTGTATCATGAACCAGATCATTACCAAAATCTCAGATGCCAGCCCAAGCACCTTCCGTTCACTGACTCCTCCCCAAGAGTAACCGCTCTCCTGAGTCCCAGCACTTCTAGCATCAGAGTAGTATCTAGTTTATATTAATTTTGGCTAATTTTGAACTTAATTCAGATGGAATCACAGACTCTGTACTCCTTCACATCTGGCTGGTTTCTGTAACATTATGTTTGGACCATTAATTAATATTACATATAGTTGAGTTTGTTTATTGTGCCATGTGATACATATTTACATATCTTCTCCACTGTTAGTGAACCTTTTGGATAGTTTCAGATCGTTAGCTCCTATGAGCAGCATGGCTGTAAACATTCTTGTACATGCATGTCTTTCACTGCACAAATTTTTCTGAGGGATATATACTTAGGGTAATAATTTTTGTATCATGAGACTTGCATTAGAAATCTTGAATCCTTGATGTTCTTTGTAACTTACAGTTTCCCAAGGCGGGTCACTGGCCCTGTAGGGAAATTCTCGTGGCCCACGTGCAGTTTCCTAAACCAGGTTTCTAACTCCCACAACCCAATGCTTCTTTCATTTCCATTTTATTTAAAGGTAAGAACTTGGTAATGATTTTCTTTTATAAATTCCACAATTCTTTCTAAGATTTTCATTCTTTGTTCATTAAAGAAGTTTGATTTTTTGTACTGGAAAACATATCTCTGCTGTATAGAATTTAGGAGGGTCAGTAGGGTATCAGAGGCCTCGCATAAGTATTCATTTTCACTGAATCCAGCTTCTTCTATTTTTTCTGCATGAGTGAAAAGAACAGCAGTATAGTTCTTCCAAGCATGTCCCAGAAGTTCCTGAAAGACAGAAATGAAATAGCTGTTTGCCTTGGATTGTACACCTCAAATCAGCAAAGGAATTATTAAGTCCAGTGCAGTTAGACAACAGATCTGTGTGTCATAATATTTCTGAAAGCTGATATATGTAATGGGAAGAGGATCGGAGGTCAAGTACAATAAGAAAATTGAGGGTGATGGATGATCTTTCTGAAAAAATAACACTTTAGTTCTCCATTTTATTTTATTCTTAGACTTGATGTATGCAACCCCAATACTTCATTTGACTACATTGAATGTGATATAATTATTGCATTCAGTAACCCTTTATTCTTGCTTAACAATCTGACTGTTAGAATCACTAAATTCTTTTAAATCAAAAGACCTTGACTAAGGGAATTATTTGATTTTTATTTATAGAGATGCTATGTTATCACTAAAAACATCCATTAAAGGCTTAAAATTACATAATCTGATTAATCAGATGACATGCCATGGAAAAGCTAAGATCAAAATACATTTGGTGACTTGGAACAACTTCAGAATATTCCTGTAATCACCATCCTTCTCATTCCACATGCCTAGAATCAAACACAATATCTCAAATGAACTCTTCTCATGTGTTTGGGAAATGGTGAAGACTGGTGTTCCTTTGTTTGGTTACAAGTGGAAGTTGGCTATATAACAAATTCTTGCTTGATTAGTGAAAATAAACTGATAAAGAGCAGAATAGCTTGTGACAAATTATTTACACAATCTGAAAGGCATGCAGAAATAACCATTTAACCTTTTTGAATACTTCTAAAATTATATGAAATAATAACAATGGGACAGTAAAACATCTCTCCTTACTACAATATTTCTAAAGATACTGGCAATTTATAATAGCAAGAAAAATACAAAATGCATATGAAAAAGCATTATAAGAAATATCCAGGGCTTCTAGTACTCAGAAGGAAGAAAGGAAATAAAACAACTAATATTCAGTGCCAGATATTATTCTAAACATTTAATATGCATTATCTCTTTTGAAGTACCACATGATTTTGTGGGAGTAGTGTTACAATCTCCATTATGATACAGAGGAACTGACATATAGAGAGACTGAGTTACATATATTTGTAAAAACTCTAGTTCAAAAATCTGTGAGAAAAATGAAAGTCAGGGAAACTTTCAATGTTACTAAAAAATATGATGTGGGCTAGGGATTTAGTTCAGTGGCATAAATGCCTGCCTGCCAAGCACAGGGTCATGAGTTTGATCCCCAGTACCAAAAATAAATGAATAAATAAGGTGTGTGTAAGTAAAAAAAGTATTACAGTAGAAGACACCTTGCCATGAATTCCCCTCAAAATAGTCATCTTCACTTTGAACACACTGATCCTCTAGTTCTTGCTATTTTCTGCAGCAGCTCTGGAGTCCTCTTTGCTGAGTGTCCTCAGTTGTCCTGTTATTTGGACTGATGTCCTAAATCAGTTCAAATCATTTACCCTTCATGGTTATTTTGACTTTGGAGAAGAGTCAGAAATTACACTATGCCAGATTTGGTGAATAAAACAGATGAGACGCACTGTGATGTTTTTAAGAGCCTACTTTTCTATTGGATGGAACTCAGCAGCAGCATTCACTGTATTCTTGATCACTCTGTAAAGAGGTGAAAGAACTACTTCGAAAGAGAGGACATGTTTGAAGTAAGGAGGGGTATTCTGAGATGGATAAATAATAATGTGCTGTTCCCTGCAATAATTTTTTAAAATTTAAGTGTGTGTAATATACCCTTGGTATATTTCAAATACAAGATTGTTCTTTATGATACTAAATAACTTCGAAAAGAAAAAGATCAAAGGAAGGACGAATGAGAGGAATTAGAACAGGTCAGTCTAATATAAAAATAGTCATGAAAAATACGGGCCTAAATAGTTAAAATTAGAAACATTTCAGGACCTAGGTTAGGAATTACAAGCCCTGACACAGTGTGGCTTTCTGATTTTGATCAGAGCCATCTGTGTCTCTCTCCATCTGTAAATCTTGACAAGGAGCTCTTTGAAAGTGAGGTCCAAGCTTGCTTCTTTAATTAAAGATTTTAGCATGTTGTAAACTCTCAATAAATATCTGTTAAGTAAATTTGAAATATAGATCCTTATCACTGTTGCAAATAGAAGGCTTAGCATTTTGTTTATTTGTTTGAGTGTGTCGTTTTGAAGTTTAATTTATCTTTGGGACACAATGTTTTACTTTCCTATATAATTTCTCTCCTGTCCTGTGGTTTGTGATGGGTTTGACTGTGGTCTGCATTTCTGTTTTTGTAGTCACAGTGTTTCTTCCAAGGAATAAATTCATCTTTCCTACATCCATTTAAAATTTGTCAGTCTATACCATAGAACAATTGTATATTTTTATTTTTCCTAAAAATACAGGTTCAAAAAAATCTAAAATAATTTTTCAATAAAGCACTTTAATTGGCATAGTCTTATGTGTCTTGAACACAAATTTATTTGAAAACTTTAATTAATCCTATCTAAAAATATCACAAGACTCTGTAAATCCAAGTATGTGATGCCGGCATGCCACTTTAGCTAACAGTGACATAAGAAAATCAGTGGAATTGGTAAGAATTTCTCATGTACTCAGAGTAGAGTTCTCAGAGTACTATAACAGATCTCTGGTGGAGCAAAGCCATAGAGCTGCAAAGTAAGTGAACAGTGGTATTACAATTTGAATTGTGTTCTGCTCTAAATTTGTGTGCTGAAGTCCTAACCTCTAGTTTGGAAATAAGGTCATTACAGATATAATTAATTAAGGTAAGGTCAGAAGGGTGAGTTCCTAATCTAGTATTGCTAGATGTCCTTACAAAACAGGGAATCTGAACAAAGACATGAATATAGGGGGAAATGTGCGGTGATCATGCAAAGGGCCAAGGAGAGGGCCTGAGGCAGATCTTTCACTCACAACCCTCAGAAGATGCAACTCTGACAGCTCTCCAGCCTCTAGAACACAGAGACATTAAACAACTATAGTTTAAACCATCCGCGTGTATGTACTTTGTCAAACAGCAACCCATGAAAACTAATAAAGGAGGTTAAACACTTAATGAAGTACCACACATATCAGAGGCAGGCTCAGGCAATAAAAATATTCTGGAACTATTTGCATCAGAATCACCAGGGGAATTGCTAAAATCATCAGATCCTCCAGGGCTGCAGCCTGGGCATTTGACATCTAGAAAGCCCTCTGGGTGTTTTATTCCTTGCACATGTACTTATTTCTTTCCAGGTATGTTCTCTAGGGTAAGAGAATTGTGGAATAAGGCAGGTACATGCCCTTATTATATCTTGTGGACCTTCTTGTGTACTACATGAGAGCACAAAAGGGGGACAGTCAGGAAGGACACACTTTTAACTTGTTATATTTCCAAACTCTGTGATTGAAATTAAGTTGATGTTATAAAGATAAACATTCAGCCCAGTTTTGAATAGGTGTGGAAAGTGAGGGAAAAGGCAGAGATCAGGAGGTTTCCTCTGTGGGATGATGCCTTGAATGGTTCCTGAAGAATCCATAGGAATTAATGAAAAGATTTTACTTCCAGATGACTATTGACTTCTGCTCACTTCTATCTCTGAAAGTTTCTCAAATTTAGAGCCAGATCTGATATCCTTATGTGGCTATGCTGTCATAATAACAAAATGTTTACACATACACTGGTAAATGTACTGCCTGCATCCTTGAGCACCATCCAAACCTACCTGGTGGCTATTTATTGATAATACCCTTGTCATTAAATATTTTTGAAATATCATGGCTATGGCTTAGATCTAGATGTCTCCCCAAAGCCTCATGTGCTCACAGGTGGCTGGTTCTAAAGTGCATGATGCCAAGATTAAGGAAAGCCCACCCTGGGTACAGGTGGTACCACCCTAAAGACAAGGAGCCTGGAAGTGTTCAAAGGGACAGGCAGGCTGCTTCTGCTACTGCTTTTGCTTCCTTTGCTGCCTTCTGCCTGCCATGAACTGTTTCTCCTCTGAGATGCCCCTCTGCCATGCCATGCTTCCATGAAGCCAGCTGACTGCAAACTGAAACCTCTCAAAATTGTGATCTGAAATAAATCTTCCCTCCTTTACTTGTGAGTGTTGGTTATTTTGTCTTAGCAATGAGAAAGGTAACTAAGACTATCACCAAATATTTATCTCACTAAATAAACTGTCTGCAGGACAGTTCTTTCCTGAGACATGTATCATGACATAGAGTTCTTGTCTTGCTAGGTTGGCACTTACTGAGTTAAATAGTGTAATATTCATGGTATTCTCGTAGTTCCTGGTTTTCTGTTTTAACAATGCATTTCCTCTTTGCTTCTGCCAGATATTTCCTATACTTTAAATCATCATCTCATTCAGGGAAAAGAGTGAAAGCATCCAAGGATAACAGACTCCTAAGCTTGCATTACAGGCCCATGTGTTCAGTCACTGGAAAGTTTATATATGTTGATAATTATTTATGAAAAGATGCTCATATTGTAAACCATTGAGAAACTGCATTTTTGAATTAGTGCCCAAAACAGAAGAGAGTGGTTGATTTAGCATATTATCTTTAGATAGATTTTTGGCCAGAAAGTAGCTGCATATTTGAAAGTCATGTCCCCTGGTGTAGAGTCATCATGTCAGGGGCCAAACGTGGTCTCTGTGGACCCAGAGAAAGAATAAACATGGTTGACTGATACCTCACAAAAAATTACAAGGGCAACATAAGTTAATGTAAGTTACTTAGTGTTAATAACTTAAATATAGAACTATGATAGACAGGAATTTTACAATTGTGAATTGTTCGGTTTTAGACTGCTAATGGGCATGATTCTGTTGCGTCCTTGTGGGACAACTAGTTAGGATATAAACCATGTTTTCCAGGAATTATGTTCATTTTCCCAGGACCTCACCAACCCTGCCCCATTTGTTTGTGGTTGATGAAATCATAGCATCTGGACCTTTTAGGGGAAATTTTTTTTTTAAAAAGCCAACTATTACATCAACTGAGAAAAAGATTGTCATGGAACAATCTTTTTCTCAGTTTCATCTTTCCTACATCCATTTAATGTAGGACAATAAGGACCATTATTTAATATTTTATGCAATTTGCTTACTCTCTCTCTACTTAAAGTACTCCTCAGAGAGCCAAAGCAGAATGATAAGACCTTTATTAGATTAGATTGAGAGAATATTCAGCCTTCGAGAGTGTCTGTCCAAATTGCTTCATTGTATAGATGAGAAAATTGAGGCTGTGAGTGTGAGATGGCTTGGCCAAGAACACATGGCTGTGTATGGGTGAGCCTGGGCCCAAAACAAAAGTTCCCTGCTAGGCCCATGGTCTTTCAGTCTAACCTTACTAAGCCAGGAAGTTTTTTCCCAGATTTTTTTCTAAATTAATAAGGAAGTTACTTTTTATATTCACAAATCAGACCCATGTAAACAGGTCTTCTGAAGGTAAATTTCCTTCTGAAGGAAAATTTAAAGGCATTTAATTTTGCAAATAATACACACAAATTTTAGGATAAACAAATACTAGCAATAATAATGACCAGAGCTAACATTTACTGCGCATCTGCCAATGTGTGAGTTAAGCAAGGTAATCCCCAACATAATTCAGGGAAGTAGATACGATGGTTATTTCCACCTTATCAGTTGTTTAGAGAAATCGCTTGCCCCAGGTTGATGAACAAATGAGTGATAAGGTAGGAGCTTGAAATCCAGCTCCAAACCTCCATAACATGCCTTCTGTATGTGTGATCCATTTGACTGTGTACTCATCAGTCTGGGCCCGCCCATGAGCCTTTTCGCTGAAATGTATATACTCGCTGAGCTATTATTCATGGATTTTGTTTTTAACATTCAAATAACATTCTAGATAATATTCGGATGGATCATCATTCCTTTGATTTCCCAATTTGGGGAAGATGACTCGTTGACATCTTCATCACTGTAGTGTAATTAATAAAGACAAGGAAATCACTTGGGGAAATGTTCCATTGTCACAGCTGGCAGCCTCTAACCTCTCTTAAAATAATACAACCCAAACTGGGAGAGATAAAGAGACAACAGTGGCGGGGGAAGGGGGAAGAGGCCAATTGTTTAGCAATGGCCTTAAAAACTCCTTTCTTGGTGAGAATCAGGACTTCCTGAAAAAGATACAGCAAAAGGGAGAACCAGGTGCTCTATTCTCATTTTTTATTGGACAAGAAGGAAAACACATCCAGGATATTCCTGGAACCTGAGGCCCTTAGACTCCTGCGTCCTTCCTAACAGCTGCTGGACCTGTTCAGGATTCGGACATCTACTGCTGCTCCAATCAATCTGGGAGCCCAGACAAATGCTGCCTGATTTGTGCAGCACCTTCAGGAAGGAAGCTGTCCAGGGCCAGCATGTGCATGGAGGACCAGCAACCAGCCACTAAAGTGGGACCCAGAATAGGCCCATAGGGCCTCACAGAGCTCATGGGCCACTCTGAGATTATCAAATCTTGCCTGCTGAATTTTCATAGGTGGAAGAAGTTATCTATTGCAGGAAAAAAACTCTTCCAGACCTGAGCTTTGCCCTAGTCCATCTTCTCTTCATCTTCAGCTCCTGAGTTGGAAACGTACTTAAGAAAGCAGTTATCAGAGGACAGGGTTGTGTGGCAAATCCTATTCTAAAAGGCAGACAAGTATCATTTAGTTCTTATAAAGAATTAGATTGTTACATTGCTTCATCTTCTAGAACTAGAAAGATGTATTATCAATATATGTCACTGAAACCACGCTTCTGGGCTCAGCATCTGTTCATCATCAGGAAAAATAAGGAGGCGTGGAGAAAGAATAGCTTTTGAAACATGGTGGTGCATTTACTGAAGTTACAGACTTGCATCCATTTACAGTTTAAACTCAATGTTTATTTAATAGCAGCTTTAAAGGAATATTAAAGACTGTTTAAAAATTACACTGATGTAATGCACACAGATTTCCCACCACTTCATTTCTACCAGAAACTGTTTGAAAAGGAGGTTTCAAGAGTGTGGGGAGGTTTCAAGGCTTTCCTAGATTCCATAGGAAGTCCTAATTGCAGTCATCTCTTCTTCTCTATGTGTACACAGCTTGTCCTTGATTCTTCAGGAGATGGATGATGAGATTGTTTTCATGCTCTTGTCACCCTAATTTTTCCCGCTAGTTCCTTGTGATCACACATACAGCCTTTTTTCATGTTTAGAAACATGCGCAATTACCAAAACCCCAAATGAGTGTCATTTAGAATAATCTTTTTGTTTTTAACACTTAAAGGGGAAAAATCTTTAAAGCACACTATGCTATCTTTGTGCATGGAACAGGACCTACGCCCGCGTGGCCTGAGATGGAACCGAAAGGAGAGGAGCACTGAACTATGCCAACGTGTCTTGCATGGAATATATCTGCTCTCTGCTCTCCATGTGGTTTACCAGGGAGTTTCTAGTAGACAAGGTTTCTCTGAGCTCAGTGACCCAGGGAAGCTCCTGGGTCACAGTAATTCGGGTTGTTAGAGCTTAAATCTCCAAGTCCCCTGAAGCCTCCTGGGACATAGGTGAACCTTTGGAAGGTGACTGGATTGGGAGGGAGTGTGGCTGACTTCTCCTCTGCTGTGCTGTCTTTACCCTGAACCAGCTCTGGATGGAAACCTCTACAAACTGTGAGCTGGAATAAACCTCTCTTGCTTTGAGTTGCATGTGTTGATCTTAGGTCCCAACAACGAGGAAAGTGACTGAGACACTAATGAAGCCCAGGAGTTCAAACTGCGTGGTCCCAGACTACAAAATGGGGAGAGTGAATAAAACAGACCAGCTCAGTGAACAGTACCCAGAAATCATCAGCAATTGTCCTCATGGGCCTGCCACTTACACACTGAATACAGAAAGAGTAAGTACAATGTTCCAGCTTTTAGCTCCTTTCCCCTTCCCCAGCTCCTGTTCTACACAATCTGATTTTACACCCCTCTCTCGCCCCACTTCAGTAACACCTGATGAATGAAGAAATATGCAAATAAGGTGCACCACTAGCAAAGGCAGCATGTGTCATTTATGTTCTAGCTGTAGTCCCTGTGGACTCCTCATGGCTGAAATCGAGTAGTTTCTTATGCTGCAGATGAAGCACTAGGCAAGGCATCTGATATTCCTGGTTTCTTTCCTATAAATAATGCATGGTTACCCCTTGAATATTTACCATGATGTTCATTTTAGGAAGCCCCCTCTCATACGGTGCTCTATTTAGCACTCTATGCATTGTCTTGTTCTGAGTGGGTTATTGGTTTCCTCTAGACTGTACGGTTATGAAGGCAGGGATCACATCTCCACAAGCATTAGGCCCAGGGCAAGGTTCAATCACCAAGTCAGGGAACAAACAGCACATTGTTGTCCCTTTGATGAAGAATGCATGCAAGTCAGTATGTTAGTTCTTACTGAGTTGAAGGAATACATAGAAAATTATAAAAATATATAGACATACAGTCCCCACTCTTGAGATACTGTTCTTGAGTGAATCTGCATTTTTAACATGAAGCCCAGGAGATTCTGATATATACCAGGAGCGACACGCTATGAACTTATTCAGGATTGCAGTCATTAGGGGGAGACTGACACTCATAGCTATGTGTGAAGATTAGTATCTCAATTACTTTCCTATGACCCAATTGCAAAATGACTGACTGAATTCTTCTCAAGGAAACTGCAAAAATGACTCTGGATGGAAAAAGCAATGAATTTTTACCAGTTACTCCTATGTGACTAACAGTTTGAGGCTTAAGCTACTGTTCTAACCAGTGTTTCATGGTCTTCCCTATGAAGACAATGTTCTACAGTGGGAATCATGGCGGCAGTGTAATTTACTCTGTGTGTTACCTGGATGAGCTGGGCTGGGTAGGAAGCTTCCTGTCCGCAGAAAGGCACGTCTGCTCTTTGGACCAGCAGTGCCAGGTGGAGACCTTCTCTTCCAAAATGATGTTCCAGGGCCTTCTTGAGCTCCTGCTTCACCTGCTCCATGCTCAGCTTGCTGTGTGGGTAACCAGGAGTGTCCAGCACCTGCACCTGCAGGGTGACCTCTTGCCCTGCTCGGCGCATGAAGCTGTGGAGGTAACAGCTACGGCCCAGGGTGCATTCCTTGGTGACAGCACAGGGAGAAAATCTGCTATGGAACTCAGTACTTCCCAAGAGAATGTTCCCAGCAGAGCTTTTTCCACTTTGAGTTCTGCCAAAGAGCGCCAAGTTGATGACCATCTTGTTGGTGTCCATCACGGCTACTGGTAAACAAAAGCATACAGCGTTAAGGGTAAGGAAAGCCTTCTTAGCTGAGTGAAGCATTCATGTGTCCCTTAGTCTCCATGGAAGAATTTGTCCCAGGGCTCCCTGCAGACACCAAAGCCAGCAGGTGCTCCAGTCTCTTGTATAAAATGGCATAATATTTACATACAACCTACACATATCTTCCCCAATGATACTTTAAATGAGTTCTGGACTATTTCTAATGCCTAATACTACGCAAATAGTATGTGAATACTCATTATTTATATTGTTTAGGGGATAATGACAAGCAAAAACATATCTATGTGATCAACAGAGACAATGTTTTTCCTCAAAAATATTTTAATCGATTCTTGGTTGAATCCATAGCTTGTGGATATGCTGCAGAGATAGAAGAGAAAGAAAATTGAAATAATATGAGTTTACAGTGGAAGGACAGATAAAAGTTAAATATGGATAAGGGAGCTAAGAAGATAAAATAATTGCAGGAAAATGAGAGAAAAACAGATTACATGCAGATATAACAAAGCATATTAATGTTCATAACATAGCATGTTAATATGTCATGTTAATACACTGGTATGTTAGGGGTGTTGGTTTAGCAATGAGCTAACCATTGAAGTTCCCGAGCTCAAGTACAAAATCAGCAGGAGCATTTGAAAATTATTAATGGTTAAAGAAGTAGGAACAAGATGGTGGAAGAAATAGCATTTCAACAATGTCCTCCACCTTCCTGTCTTCCTGGTCCCTGAGTGCACAGTGTCAGCAGCAAAAAGTCATCTCTTCTGACCTCCTGACACTTCTCTGACTATGACTAAATTAGAGAAGATTCATGTTTCTGTTTACCAAATGCTACTTTTCAAACAACCAGAAAACATTCTGATGAAAATGAGAATTCCTTGCAATTTATGTTATGAAATAATTAATAAATCATCTTCACAACCCATCATTGCTAAGTGCTGAGTTTTTAATAAACAAAGTAAAGCCCAACATCACACACTGAAGAGGGAAAAGAATGTGGATTAGGTTACCCCACTGAAGGGTGGGAAGTGTGGTCAGTCTTTTCTACAGAGCATAAGGCCTTGTAATATCTTAAGTCATCAATCATTTTCACTGATTGATAAGTTGTTATAGGTTGATTGCCACATGTGCCCATTCTGCTGATTCAGAAATAGACACTTTAATACAGTTAAATAACAGACTTATTTTTGCTTATAACCTGTGACTGTTATATAAAGTACCCCAAGCTTTTCTTGTCCTCGAATGCCCCTCACTGCAGTATTTTCAGATTCTAACAAGAACACCTTGAAGGAGTCTCATGTTCCATAAAAGTCACAGGTTTGGGGGCTCCCTCAAGCTGAGACCAGCTCATATGCCTCATTCCATTGTGCTGACAGCACTAAGTCAGTTGATTTCTTTTTACTCCTGATGCAAATGCATGGTATTTTAATAGAGCAGACTCAGTAATCCAATCCAGTCTCTGTGTATCACTTACCTTTTCAGTCTTGAAAATGCTTTCTTCACAAAGACTTTCCAGGAGCTGTACAGTTGCTCTTTGACATGAACTTTAATCTCCTGACAGTGTTACTGTACCAGTAGGAGACTGATACTGCATTCTTTTTCTTAGTTAATCTATTACAAGACATCCTATTTATGAGTGACTAGCTGTCTTGCTATTATCAGCACTGACTTATGTCACCTGACAGACTTGTAATTTTAATAGATACTTCCTGAAACTTCTATTTCCAGGATTAAATTCTTTGATTTAGTGTATCCACAGTAAATATAGCATAAAGAAACATTAAGTTTGATAAATGTTAAATACTCTAAAACAATGGTTACAGTTTTTTCCATTTTAATTTCTAAATATGATGTCAGTACTTCATCAGAAGTTTCAACAAACATACATAATCATTGGTTATTGACTTCATAACAGTATTCAGTTCATAAATTCAAATTTTTTAAAGAAATCCTTTGAACAAGAAGCTAAGACTTCCTGTGGTTCGGTGCCATGTGCAGGCTGACTGCGGGAGAGCCAGAGGCCAGCCCTCTGCTGTGAGTGGGTGCCATTCACAGTCTGAGGTGGAGGAGACGATGAAGTCAATGAGAAGCAAAGACATCCTGTGACTTGGTGCCATGCACAGGCTGCCTAGGGGAGAGCCAGATACCAGGCCTTCTGGTGCATGGGCAGGGAGACAAGAAAAGTCAGTGTGCCTGCCCCCACACTCCCACCCCATAAGCAACCAGCTGATCTGGAGAAACACAGGCTGTGATGACAGCTAAACACAGGTAAAATACAACTTATTGCTTGTAGTGTTTAGTGTTTCTCTCACTTTGCAGGTGTAAAGCCAGTAGTCTGGTCATCTATTCAGAGGATAATGCTGTGCAATGTAGCATCTATGGGGGATCTCCTTCTGAAGATGGTAGCCATAGTTAATTTGCTATTATATTGTTTTGAAATCCTGTATCATTCTTATTGTTTTGCTTGGTTGGGTTTTATTCTGTTTTATCTTGTTTGATTTTGTTGTATCTGATGGGATGGGCAGCTTTTTTGAAGATAGCAGGATATATTATGGTAGCCATTTTGAATTACTATTATCTTGATTTGAAGTTCTGTATTGTATTCACTGTTTTGTTTTTATTGGCTCTACTATGTTTCTGTTTTATTTTATTTTACTATGTCTGAAGGCATGGGCAGCTATTTTGAAGACAAAAGAGGCACTGTTGATTTCCTATTACCTTGTTTTGAAATCCTGTGTCACACTGTCTTGGTTTGATTGGCTTTATTCTGTTTTATTTTGTTTGGTTTTATTCTTTCTAAAATAAAAAAATTTTAAAAAGAAGCTCTTTAGGTTATTTCCATATAGTTGAAATGTCTTATCTTTTCCTAAGTGATGACATCATTAGCATATTTTCTCACAATTAATTTTAATATTAATTAATGATGATATATTTAAGAAATGGCATACAGTTAACTGTAACTCATCAAATACATTTTTTAAAAAAATTCAGATTTTGTTTTCTATTCTTTTCTATTTTTTTTTTTGTTTATTTTTTGCAACACTGGATTGAGCCCAAGGGTGCTCTACCACTGAGCTCCATCCCCATCGTATTTTATTTTGAGACAGGACAGGGTTTCACTAAGTTGCCCAGGCTGATCTCAAACTTGCAAACTTCCTGCTTCTTTTTCCCAAGTAATTAGGGTTAGAGGTGGGCATTACCATATTTACATGATTTTGTTACTGAAAGCTCACATTTAACTTTCCTTCTTCTTAGTCTATAACTCGTACTCCTCCAAATCCTTCCTTATAATGTGTAAGACGCAGAAACCCTAATATGGTTGTGTTTTGGTCTATCCTCTCTTGTATGTCTCAGAAAGTCTGTGCAGTGTGTATCTCCATGTGAAGAGAACATGGAGCCAGTTGGACCTTACGACCTGTTGGAAAGAGAGCTCAGAAGTCCTCGACAGTATGGAAGTGACAAGGAAAACTTGAGCTGGATTCACTCCTCTGACAAGCACACCGACTCTCTTGGCTGAAGCCGAACCTTCCCAGGGGCAGGAGCAGCCTGATTCCTAAGCAGTGGTTTTAAACCACAACTTGTTCTCATTTGCTTCTTAAGAATGTAAACTGGACAGAAGTATCTATGAGAAGAGAAGTCTTTGGTCCAAACATTGTTTCACTGACTACAGACTGTGTCATTGACATCCCCATGAATGAAAATTTATGATTTTTTAATTTGGTGATAATGATGTTTCTTTACTTTGTGTATTTTTTCTTCTGAATTATTCCTATGTATGGTTTTTCAGATTATAAATCTCACACATGTTTCTCAAAGCATTTAAAAATTATAGACAACAGTAGAGATGAAAATAGAATCACTTTCGAATCTTTATTTTTTGGCAACTAGGGAAAGCTGACTCCTTTTGGGAACTGACACAGAAGAGATATTTGTTTTGTCAGGTTACTTATGACTTCTATTATTTACTCTATTTCACTGTGTATAAATACCACATGTTCTTTATTCATTCATCTGCTGATGAGCATATAGGGAACTTCCAAGATTTAGTTATTATACATTGTGCTGTTATAAATATGGATCTGTTTATATCACTCTAGTATGATGTCTTTTCTTTCAGGAAGATATGTAGAAGGGAAAGAGCTGTGTCGAATTAAATTTCCCATTTCAGCTTTTTGAAAATTTCCACACCAATCTCCATAGTGGTTGTACTAGTTTATGTTCAAATTTGAAGCATTCATAGGTGAATAGCTGCACTGTGAGACTATAATATTAAGTAAAATACATTAGATGCACAAGCTTAAATATTGCATTGTTTCTCTTATATGAGAAATCCACAATATAAATAAAAAACAAAATAAAAGACAAGTGATGGGAAACAGGGAGATATTTTTCAGATGGAAAATCAGTGAGGGGGACAAGGGAAAGGAGATAAAAATAATTGAAAGAAATAAATGGAAATAGAGTTTTTGCATACAGGAAGGGGACCAAGGGATGAAAAGCGCAGGAAAGTATGGGAAGAGTAGGGGATGCAAAAAGAATTAAGATGTGATATGTGTGTGTATCAACTCCCCATAATAAATGTAATAATAATGTACTGCAAACAAGTATTAATAAAAAAAGAATCACTACTGCATTAAAGGACATTACTAATTTGAATATGTTTAGCCTGTGAACTGTATAGAGGCAAAAGAAACTGGTGCAATCATATTGGATACACTATTCTTTTAACACACTATTATGTAGTCATCTTTCCTGTTGCTAAAACAAAGTACCCAACACCTACTTCTTAGATATTTAAAAGGAGATGTTTGATATGGCTCACAGTTTTAGAGGATTCAGTCCATGGTCTGCAGGTTCCAAGGCAGAAACATCATGGTGGAAGGGTACAGTGGAACAAAGCAGTTCACTTTATAGTGGCTGGGGAGCAGAGCAGGGAAACAGCACCTGAGAGGAAGGGGCTGGGAACCAGCAATAGACCCCAAGGTCCTAACCATCTCTATGGTCCTCCTAATTGCATCTAGAAGTTTGTCTTTCTAGTTCCCTAGGTTGCTTCCAAGTCAGTGAAGATGACAAGTTTACCAGTCCCAACTACTGTATTTAATTCCCTAAGATTTATTTGTATTTTAGTAACTTTCTTAATTGAGAGATTTCTTTGTAGCATTCTTTTTTTTTAAAGAAATTCTCTTAATAATCAGGTTTTCATATCATGAACATACTATCTTCTTAAAATGGGTTAGGCAAAGTTGACTATTGTATAGACCTCTGTAATAATTTAGATACTTGAGCAATTATATGAACCTGGAAAGTTTGAAAATGTTCATGAAGACAGCCAGGCTGAGCAATTTTCTGGACGTGATTGTTGAACAACTTTAAAAATGTCTGCCACACATGATAAGAGAGCCTCTCTGAGGAAAAAAAAAATAAAAACAACTCCGATGCTGGAATCCAGCAACATGGAGAAAGCCAGACAAAAGGAGAGGAATTCTCATGACTCAGGAAGAAACTGAGGAAAAAGAAGAAAAAAAAAAAAAGAAGAAGAAGAAGTGTGGACAGAGGGCTGGAGCGGGGCAAGCCGCAGATCGCTGTACCGGAATGTCTTAGAGTCAGGTGATTCATGATCGAGCTGAGATCACGGCCCTGCTGAAAGCGGGGGTTGGTGAGCTTCAGACCCTCAGCTGGAGGAGGCGCTGTAGCAGGGAGTGGAAACAGCCAGTTGAGCTGTGTGAACTTTGGTGAGTGAAGGGAACTGGATTCCCCAGATCGAGAGGACCGGATGGGCGACATTTTGGAGTTGGGCAGGGCCAGCTTGAATCAAAACCCAAGGCAGAGTCCACTGATGACTCTTAGTCCAAAGCAGATTGGTGGGATCTGCTTGGGCTGGGCCACCCTAAGGTTGAAACCCAATAGCCGGGGACGAGGCTTTTCTGGGCCAGTGGCATCCCCAGGGAACACACAAACTTGTTGAAGCATAAACTGGTTGACTGGCATAAGGGGAGGACCCAGCTCTCAGTGTGCAACTTGCAGATCCACAGCGGACTGGGGGGCAGTACTTCTCTAGCAAGTGCACCTCAGAAAAACTGTAAGCAAAATGAAAGGCCCAGAGACCTCCACCACCCACCTGTCTGAAGGGGGCTGGAAACATGACAAGACAGAGAAAGAGCAAAAGGTCCCCAACTGCGGAACCAGGGAAAGTGAATCCAGCAGAGGTAAATGCAGAGAAGGTTGAGAGCAGCAAACCTGTAATGTCAGAGACAGCCTCATTGGAAATAAAGAAATACATCTGTGACCTCATTGTTGAATTTAAATCTTAAATTCTAACTCAGGTGAAGCAAGATATAAGAATATTAAAAGAAGTCCTGGGTAATCCTCAAGTAGACACAAATGAAAGAATAGAGGAACCCAGAGAAAAGAGAGAAGCCTTTGATGAAGAATATAAACAAAACCTAGAATATATGAAACAGATCCAAAGAGAATATTGGGAAATTAAAAACTCCATTGAAAGCTGACAAAACCTTTTAACAGAAACTTAAGACAAACTTTCAAAACTTGAAGATAAATTTGCAAAGTATGATCATGAAAGGAAGGATCTCTTAAAAATAACAAGGAACCAGGAAGCAATGATACAAAGGCTAGAAGATGACAAGAGGATTTATAACCTAAGAATAAAATATGTGAATGTAGATGCAGCAACAAATACAAATGAAATAAAAAGTCTATTCACAGAAATAATTAAGGAAAACTTCCCAAACATAGGTAACAGAAATGAAGTTCAGATAAATGAGGCATACAGAACTCCAGCCAGCTACAACCAAAACAGATCTACACCCAGACATATAATAATCAGGATCCCAGAAATCCATCACAAGAACAGAATATTAAAAGTGGTCAGAGAAAAGAAACAGATTACCTATAAAGGAAAACTCATCAAAACCACAGCAGACTTCTCAATGCAAACCATCAAATCAAGAAGAGCTTGGAGCAAAATATTCCAAGTCCTGAAAGAAAATAACCTCCAACCTAGAATGATGTACCCTGCAAAACTGTCTCTCAAAATTAATAGAGAGACAAGATATTTCCACTACAAAGAGGAACTGGGGGAGTTTGTGACCACCAATCCAACCCTGCAAAGAATACTGAAGGACATTTTAGAGAGAGAGAAGAAAATCACCAGGATTCCAGGAATAATGGCAGAAAGGCCTCAAAGAAAGGGGCAGACAGTGGAATGAAGGAGAAAAGTAAACAAACAATGACAGAAAAATAGCATGGCAGAGATAAAACAGAGAAGATTGGTTATATCACTGTTTTATCTTGGCTGATTTTATTTGAATCTGGTATGCTTGAGAGTGTCGAGTCTGAGAGTAGGGGCAATGACTCTGAAGATGACAGGATTCAATAGGATACCCATTCTGGTTTGATTGTTAACTGCCTTTGAAGTTCTATAATGTCTCCAATGTTTAGATTTTATTAATAATGTAAAGCAATGCTAAGTTTATACTATATTTGATGATATAGACAATTTTATTGAAAATAACAAGAGACATCATAGTGACTACTGTAGATCACCTAGTGTGTTTTTGTATGTTCTTTTCATTTCGTGTTTCTCTAGGAATTTGTATTGTTGACTTGTTTTGATTTGTTCCTCCCTCTAATAGAGAAAGGCTAGGTATATGTGTAGAGTCTTATACATGTGTAGAACTTCTAAGTAGTTTAGTAAAATGGATTATAGTTATTGTGAAGAAAAAAAGGAAAAGAGTATTCTAAAGGATACAACTGCATGTATGTTTAAGTGTGTGGAATTAATAACCATGTTGCTAAAGTTTTAGTTGGGTGGATGAACAAAACTGACTGCAGTCTCACCATTTGGATGTCCACTTTGTGGGCTTTACTTTTGTAACTTGAACAACTGCATCTAAGAGGAAAGTATGTAATTATCAACTAGTGATTTCTTACTGGTTACTACTTTTGTTTTTTTGTTTTGTTTTGTTTTTGAGATTTTGTACTGTTTCTACCCTCTTTCTGTTTCAAAATTTTTTCTTTAAATAAATAAAAAAAATTTAAAAAATGACTGCAACAGAAATTTGACTTTTTATGTTGATTTTTGTTAAAAATATCTATTTTTCTGTATGTTTTTTAAAAAATACATAATTATTTTAATTTCTCATGTGAAATCTATTTTCTTCTGTACATGGCTAGTATATTGGAGTTGGCTTTACATACTTGAATGTTTCTTGTGCATGTGTTCACATGCATACAAAATTAACTTCTATACTTTGAAGTGGATTTCCATAAACATAACTGAATTACACAATCTGATGCTACTATTGTATATAGATTTTAGACAATAACTAAACTTTTTTTTAAGTTTTTTTATTTAAAGAAAAAAATTTGAAACAGAAAGAGGGTAGAAACAATACAAAATCTCAAAAACAAAACAAAACAAAACAAAACAAAACAAAACAAAAAAATAAAAATAGTAACCAGTAAGAAATTTTGGCCACCTACTCTGAGATAATTAGGTTGAAAACTGAGACTCATAGGTATATTCACCATATATTCATTTACAATTATAGTGAGTCATTACAAATCTAGAGTTTATTGAAAAAATAACTACAACCTTAAAAACATGAGAAAAGTCCGACTTTTAATGTATAGGAAGAAAGGCAATGAAGTGTTCAGAAAAAAGCAACAACTGTGCTTAATTCAGAGTCTCCAAATTTTTCAAATAATCTCCACAATTCCAAACCTTATTCATAAAACATGTTTATTTTGTTCTGTTACCCTGATTTTGATTCTTTTCATACATGGCTTTTATTATTCACTCCAGAGTAATAATAGCATAGAATAACATAGAGTGTGATAAAATAAATTCATAGAAAATAATTTTACGTGTCAGAGATTTTATATGTTTTATTTTTCTGAGCTAGGAAATAACATGAATTCAACATATCCAGATAAATAAATATATTTTAGTATTCATTCTGTCATCTTTCTATGTTGCTATAATGATAATAATGGGCATGACCTTGTTCTTAAGAGCATCAGTGACTCTGAAATTAAAAAAAAATAGTCAAATTCATGGAGGCAGAGAATTTCATAATCCTTAATAAAGCTAGGAAACCCTGAGTACTTAGGGCATTATGCAAGCTTTAGTTTTCTACAGATTGGTCAGCCTGTGTATGTAATTCAGTTCTAAGGATTTATGTGTAATTTCCTGTAAACAACACATACTTTTCATATCACAATACAAAGTACTGGAAATGCCTTGGACATGGCAGTTAGAAATAAAGATATGGCCATGGGGGGTGGTATCACACTTAATAGTTCTTAAATATGATGCCACTAAGTCTTCCTTTTTATGTGTATGGCTTTTTTTTACAAAGAATTTAATGATATTAAGTCAAGAAGAAGAGACTTCACACAGAACAACTGTAACCTGCCTAATAAATCTATAAACCTCCTCAATGCTTAGTCATTTTTGAGACAGGATCTCACTGCATAGCCCAGGCTGGCCTTGAACATGTGATCTTTCTTTCTCTACTTCTCAAATGCTGAAATTACAAGTGTGTGCTATTACATCCAGCTGCTTCATCATTTCCTAGTAAAAGCTGTAGTTTGTGGCTAACTCCCCAAACATTTACACTGGAATTGCTGATATTAACATTCCTGAGAATTGGGAGCAGTGAAAAAAAGTCCATTCACTGTACAATTTACATATGCAGTCAATTGTAAAAAAGCTAACACCCTTAAAATCTCCTATCTCTGAACCAGGACAAGGCCTACCTCTGCCTGCTGGGCACTGCCACCAGAAAGCCCTTCCTCCACTCACCTAGCTTGGGCAGAGAGAACCAGAAGACCCGCCTACAGATCCACCTCTGCCCGCTGTGTGCTGCCACCAAAAGGCCACATCCTACAGGCAGCCAGTGTGGGCAGAGAAAACCAGCAGATCCACCTTCACCTTCAGGGAGCTGCCACCAGAAGTCTCCTTCCTGCAGGCAGCCAGCAGGAGCAGGGACACACAGCCAGGTAAGCCCTGGGCATCCCTAGGCCACCATTTGAGGCCTTTGATTCCCTCAGACAGCCATCATCCACTAGCAGAATCAGACAAACACACCCCTGTGTGTCTGCCACCACTGTGGGAGTCCCTGTGTAGACACACAGGCTGAGAGAAGCAGCCCCACCTACATGCACCCCTGATGGTCAGCGAAGCCCCAGTATAGCTGCATATCTCTGGAGAAGCCCACTGCACACCCTGCTACCTCTCTGTAAATCTGGAATTACAGGAAGCCAAGTGCCTGTGCCATCCCCCTACACTGCTTTGGGGCAGCCAATGTGAGAAATACCTGGGACCCCAGAATCAGCTTGTTGGGAGGAACTCAGGAGAATGTCAAGACGAAGGAGCAAAAGGCAAACTCAGACCTCTATCCCACACAGAATAAGTCTGGAAGATACAGTCATGGAAGAGAATGGAAGTTACACACCTGAAATCTCTGAGAGGATAGCAACTGAAGTAAGGAAAAAACTTTATGAGATTTTAAAAGCAGTCAAATCAGAAATAGTGTCTCAGGTAAAAGAAGAAATCACAGACATACTAAAAGAATTGTTTAGCAGGTCTAAAGAAGACAGAGACAATAAAGAGGAACATAGGAAAATGATGGAAACCTTGCATTAATGTAGAAAGGAATTACAATGCATGAAACAGATTCAAAGAGAGATACAGGAAATTAAAAATTCAATTGAAAGCTGGCAAAACTACTTGAAAGAGACTGAAGACAGACTTTCAAACCTTGAAGACAGGATTGCAGCTAGTGATAGTGAAAGGAAAGATCTCTTAAAAATAACACGAAATTAGGAAATAACAATTCAACAGCTGCAAGATGAGGCAAAGAAGCATAATTTAAGAGTGATAGGTATCAATGAAGAAGCAGGTGTCAACACAAATGAAATTAAATGGATATTCACAGAAGTAATAGAAGAAAACTTCCCAAACATGAGAAATGGATCTGGCATGCAGATCTGGCATGTGAAGACTCCAACTAGCCAAAACCAAAGTAAATCCACACCCAGACATATAATAATCAAGATCCTGGAAATTTAGCACAAGAACAGAATATTAAAAGCTGTTAGAGAAAAGAGACATATCACCTATAAAGGAAAACTAATCAGAATCACAGCAGACTTGTCAACACAAACCACCAAGTCAAAAAGAGTTTGGAGTGAAGTGTTTCAAACTCTGAAAGAAAACAACTTCCAACCCAGATTGATCTGGCAAAACTTTTAAAATTGATGGAAAAATAAGATACTTCCATGATAAAGAAAAACTGAAGGAATTCATGATTCCTGTAGATAAATAGACACAACTGGAGATCATGTTCATGGCTGAAACAGTTTGAACTTATACGTGTGACCCCTAGTATAAGAAACAGAAGGAGTTAATGGGATCCAAAAGCAAAATATTTAATGTAAGAGCAAAGGGGAGGAAACACTTGGGAGGAAGAGATGGAAACTACTGTCAATTTCTTATTGTCTTACCTTGAACTCTTGCATTGTTTACACAGTTTTGTTAGGTTTGGCTTTGTTCTGTCTTATTTTGTTAGATTTTATGCTGTCAGATGGTAGGGGCAGCTATTTTGAATATAATGGGATATTTTATGGTAATCATGGTTTCCTATTATATTGCTTTGAGGTCTTATAATTCTTTCATTCATTGGTGTGATGGATTTTATTCTGTTTTGTTTGATTTTATTATGTGTGATGGTGTGAACAGCTATTTTGAAGAAAACAAGACATTATGGCAGCCATTGCTGATTTACTATCATCTTGTTTTGAAGTCCTATCATGCTTTTGTTCTTCTGTTTTGAGTAGTTCTATCCTGTTGTGGTTTATTTGCTTTTATTATGTGAGATGGTATAAACAAATTTTTTGAGGAAAATGACATATAGTAGCCATTGTTCATTTCCTGTTATTTGGTTTTGAAGTCCTGTAATGCTTTTATTCTTTTGAATGGTTTTATAGTATTTTGTTATGTTTGATTTTATTGTGTGTGAAGGTACGCTCAACTATGGTGAAGAAAAGAGACATTATGGTAGCTACTGTTGATGACCAGTTGTCTTGTGAAGTGCTGTTGCTTGCATTGTTCTGTTCTGTTCTCTTTTGTTTTATTCTCTTTTAAAATAAAAAAATTTTAAAAAACCCTCCTATCTCATATTGAGTTTAGGTATGGATGTGTGATAGTTGATTGTGTCAATTTGAGTAAGCAATGCCCAACTAGGGTGGGAAGAGACTCATCTTAGGGACAGATGGTGTCACCAGAATGGTATAAAAGGGAGACAAGGAAGGAGAGCTCACTTCTGTTTCCTTTGGAGGCTCTTTGGTCTTTGACTTCACCTTGGACATCACTTCCTGGCTTAGAGCACAGACCTTTCGGCCTTCCATTGCAGACCCTTTGGCCTCCTAATATGGACCCTCATGGTACACTACAGTGAGTTCCAGGCCTTTGACTCAATCCTATGAATCCCAGTGCCCAGACAGACCTTTTGCACTCTTCTACACCTGACTCCATGGGTGGCTACTGTAAGCCAATCTTGTAAATTCTTATATATTTGTATATCTTGTATTAAATCTAGTAAACACTGACTGATACAGGATGTGTATTTGTGCAAATTGCTCTCACAGTGATGAACTGTAACCACAAACAAACTGTCATGGCAGCACTACAGTACTATCAGGCTCTTACCAAAGAGCACCTGTTAAAGCATTAGAAAGCAAAGCTGTGGTGTGTAGCAGCCCTTTGTTTGCCTTGAAAGACAAAATGGTAACAGCAAAGCACAAAATGTACCTAAGAATTTAAGGTTTTCAAATTTCTAGAAGCACTGATTAAATGATTGAGCTTCTAAAAGAAGGAGAATCACATGAGTGACATTTGACGTAGATTGGTGCATTGCAGAGGACACGCGGAGAGGATGCGTACTTGTGTTTTCTGTGTATGTCTCATGTTTGTGTGTACGCGTGCATATGCTGCTATGTCTGTGGTCAACATACCATAATAAAAACAATGACTTTTGGCCAGCAATGACAGAGATGGTTTAATGTTTTCAGCCCTCAGTTCCCTGGGGTGGGTGCAATTATTAACCTCACTTTCTGGCTACTCAGGAAGGAAGGTTAAGTAACGTACCCTTGGTTGTATGGTTTGGACATGGCAGAGCTGGGGTTACGTCTTTTCCCCTGAGTGTAGATGATGACACACATCTATTCCCCTGTCACCTGCAGCACTTGGTGAAACAGCAAGGCCATGTGGCCGAGTGGGAGAGGGCAAGAAGATACTTGGAAAAGGGCAGAGAGAGCACAATGTACCAGCATGAGTACCAGGGTTTTTAATGCCTCTTTTCTCAAAGGTGTTTTGGAAAAATCTTTAAGATATAAAATCAATGCATGATATATGTCTATAATGGAAGAATTAAAGTTTTCTCAAGATATTTAAGGTGTGGCCATAATATGCCTTGTCTCTGTTTGGGACCCAATCTTGTTGATCTGGGCATCATAATCAGACAATATACCCCAAGCCTCAAATAATACCAGGCACAAAACCATTGTACTTTATGGGCAGTTACTGGGCAGGGACCATGTGCTAAGTAATTTTTCATGTAATCCTTATAATAAGTCTGTGCTGCAGGCATGATCATTGTTTTCTATATGAAGAAACTGAGTTAGGAAAAATATATCCAGGTCATACAGTTTAGAAGATGCAGTGTAAACCCAAACCCTGACTTACCTGGACCCAGGGGTCACCTGCTTATCCATTACGCTGTCATACGGACATACGCTCAAGAGCAAAATACTTGAAAAAGTCTTTTGCTTATGTTCTACTTCATTCAGGTTATACTCCAAAGCGATTGTAAATAACTACGCCATTAAAACCCCACAGGGACCTCACACTATCCCTGTGCGATCCATGGCCCAGCACAGCACATCACATCCTGCTTGTCAGCCAAGTCAGCTCCCCAGAAATTAACAAGCCTGATTTAAAAGTCAGAGGCAGAGCAGGCGAGAGAGTGGGTGGTAAATTTTAAGAATGGTTTTCAGGTGCTCACCACATGAGCTAAGCGCAAGAAAGACAAACGCTAAGGTTGATACGTTGTGTGGTCTGTGAGAGATGAGGTCAGTAATGAAACTCTGTAGTGGTAAATTTCGAAAAGAGACATATGATATTTACATAATTCCTAAAAGGTGAAATTAAATAGGTCTGGATAAGAGCCACTATCTGTGCCAAGCCTGATTATATGAAACTGAAGTCATTGCTTTACAATAGTGCTATAAAATTGCTGGGCTAAGAATCAATTTGCAGGCTCACTGTATTTGGAGACAATCATCTGAAACATATTGTCATGAGCTCAGACATGGGGGGAAGAGTTGAATTTGGTCTTCTGGCCAATTTGGGAAGGTATACAGGATATTACAAAATGGAATAAAGATCATGTTTACATAGCCCAATAGTAAGCTTAACTTGGCAAAATAAATAGTGAGGAATAGATTGCATATAAAAGGGGCGAAGCGGCTTTATGGTCCAAGGTGGTCTTTGCATGATGTTCATTTTATTTTCAGTCCTTGGTTATAATACTTTGTTTTTTAAATTAAAAAATTTTTATTAGTACCAGTTTTCAGTAGATAACGGTTGCATTCATCAAGGGGAGTTGGTCTATATACATAACACATTTTGATTCTTTTTGTACCTTCCCATATCTTTTAATGGATGAGGCTATTATTTTATGCTATTTTAACTTCTATGTTGTGCATCAATTTGCACTATTATCATAGTAAATGATAACATTTAGAGATGTTATGCTAAATAAATGCACAGATGGCTTTGCAACCTGGTATGAGGATTAGTATCATGCATGGAAATTACAACACACATTATAAAAGTGTAAATTTTTTCACTGTTTGTTTCTTATGTGCATTAAAGATAAATACAGTAAGATGTCACTATTATTCAAAATGAATATGATTATCTTTTGAAGTAATTTATTTGAAAAGTAAAACATTATGGAAATATATTTATGAACATTTATGCCAGCAATGCAGATACCAAAGAGGATCTGAAATTTACTGAAATTATGCACAAAGATAGCTAATTAATTAGAAAATTGAAAACCCATTACAAAATACCTCCTGGGCTTGGGGTGCTCTTTCTAGAAATAAGAAGTTTAGTAAAATAATTGTAATGTTTAAATTATATAGACAGGATTTATTGGCATATTTCTTACATCTCACATGTGTTTCACAATGCAGAAAGAACTGAAAAATAAATTGAACCCTTTCAGAATTCGTATATACTTAGGCTCAAGGTCATTGTTATAAAATCCAGTTTCAGTTGCCTTGTTCCTTTCCTTTATTATTACCTTTAAGTAGGTTTATAGTCACTCAAGTAAATAACTATTGAATGCATACCTCCATATGAAGGCATAATATTCAGAAACCAAATCAAGTAGAAAGAAATATATTTTAAAATTCAAGGAAGCCCAGGATACAAAGTCAAAATTAAAAAACAAATAGCTTTTCTATGTACAAATAATGAACTAGTTGAAAAAGAAATTAAGAAAACAATTTCATTTACAATAGCTTAAAAATATGAAGAAACATAATTAACCAAGGAGGTCAAGGAATTCTACACTGAAACTTACAGAGCACTGAAGAAAAAAATTGAAGAAAACATTAGAAGATAGAAAGACCTTCCATGTTCATCAGTTGACAGAATTGAAAAAATTGTGTTTTTTTTTTTGTGCCAGGAATCAAACTAATGAACCTCAAATTTTCCGGGCAACGTAAGCCAGACTGAGACAAGAAAGTATCACATCTTTTTCCTTTATGCTTCGTTTTCGGAACTGGGGATTGAACTCAGGACCTCACGCTTACAAGGCAGGTGCTTATGCCACTGAGCTAAATCCCCAGCCCTCATATCATCTTCCTAACACACTGTGGTAGACTGATAACTGGTCATCAACTTGAATACCAGCTGAATTGAATGAATCAGTGTGGTGCTGAGCATGGGTGACTCACCTGAGGACTATTGCTAAGATACAAAGGAGAACTGGAGAGGAAGAGTTTAGTGTTGCTGGTTCTCCATGATGTTATTGTTGTTTGGCGTTGTTGGTTCTGTTGCTGTGGGTTCTGCTGGAGGAGCTTCTTTCCTGATATGAACTTGGCTATTATCATCAAAGGAGCTGGGTTCACTTTGGGGGAGCTCTGGCCCTTACTTTGAGCATCATTTCCTGGCTCTGGAGGGGAAGATGGTGTATTATTCGATCTCCAGGAGAAGCTTGTCAGGCTGGCTTCCTGATATGAACTCTCCTGTTCTCCTCATTTTAGGAGCTTGGAACTTGTTGTCGCTGAGGATGGCTGTGGTACTTTTCAGAGGAACTTTGGTCCTTATTTTGAGCATTGCTCCCTGGCTCCAGTGCAGATCCCTCAGCCTACGGACACAGATCCTTCACCCCACTAGCACTGACTTGCTAGCTTCCACTGCTGACTTTTGGGCTTTCCCAGCACAGATCCATAAAACAGACTTGTGTGAGTCATTGTTGTGGGGCTCCAGTTGGACTCGTGGTAGGCACTGTCATGGGCTCTAGGCCTCCAGCTGGATTCATGCAGGACATTGCCGTGGGATCCAGGCCCTCAGCTGGATTCCTTGGGTCTTAGTGTGTGGACAGATTTTCTGCACTCTTTGTATTTGACTCTTGGGGTGACTATCATAAATAACACTCTAAATTATATGCCTTGTGTGTAATTGTTTTCCTTGCGATTCCTGACTACAACACACGTGGAATCTAAAAAAGTAAAAGAGAGGAAATTAGTAAAGGGAATAGGAAGTGTATAATGGAAGAGTATACAGGAGTGTATTAGGGACTTAAATACACAAAAATAAAGAATTATTACAACTCAGCAATACAAGGAAAATTCAGCTGCAATAAAAGCAAAGGATTTGGATAACTGTGTGTCTCCAAAGAAGATGCAGAAGGAGAGGCTGAACACCATTACTCCTTAGGTGAATACAAATCAAATCCAAAATAAGATGCCACTTCACAACTACCAAGATGATTAAAATTAAAAAGATGCAATAACAAGCACCATTAGAGATGTGACGAAGTTAAAACCCTCACACATTTCTGGTGGTGCAACAAACACTTTGACAAACAATTTGATATTTTGTCAAAATCCCAAGCAGAGGGTTACCATCTGACCAGTGATTTTGCTCCCAGATATGTACTCAACAAGAATGAAAACATGCATCCACCCAAAAACCCACACAAGAATGTTTATAACAACAGACTTCATCATAGCCAAAAACTGGGAGGAATTTAAATGTCCTCAACTAATTAATGTGTGAATAGTGTGATGTAATAATATAACTCCCTATGTTTTTGGCAACAAAGGTAGGAAATTTTGATACATGCTACAACCTAGATGAGGCTTAAAAATATTATGTTGTGGGAAAGGAGCTTGTCACAAAAGATCACATATTCCCTGACCTCATTTATGTAAAATGCCCAGAATAAGTAAATCCACACAGAGGAAGTAGATTAGTAATTTCCAGGAGGGGTGTGTGCAGGTGCACATTCGTGTGTGTGTGTGTGTGTGTGTGATGGGAAGTGATGAAAGCAGTTTAAAATTTGATAGTGATGATATTTTCAGAACATTGTGGATACAATCAAGGACCATGGGAGTGTACACTTAAAAAGTATCATTTATATGATGTGGGAACTATGTCTCAGTAAATCTGTTATTAATAAGAAGATGAACTTTAGGAAAAATCATTATTTTTTTTCTATTTACTTCAACTAGAGTCACCATTTCATTGGCAGGATTCTTACAGCTCTCTCAGCTCTTTTGTTTACGTCTCAATGACAAGTGCTCTCCTGTGACCTCCCTATCCCTACACTTGTCACTTCCTCTGCAGCATAGGAACAGGCGGTAGCTGCTTATCCTTTGCATTTCTCTGTTTGACTTTGACTTCTTTGAAGGCAGGACTGGTGCATTGTGGACTTTTGTATTCCTTTAAAATATTTCCTTTTTCTTTTTTTGTTAGTGTGTATTAATCGTATACAGTGAGGGTCAGTGTTCTACTTTAACACAGGCATATGGCATTAAGCAGAGTACAGGATGCTTAGAAGAGGAACTTAATACATGTTAAACAAGTGGCAATATTAAAAGTTAATCCCTATATTTTCTTTTCCCTTCCACTTAACACAATCCTTTTCCACTGTGTCCTTAAGTATACTTTGGATGTGTCCTCAGATATTATTTGTCAGCATTGATTACCTTAATTTTTATTTTTTCATTTTAAAGAGCAAAAACAAAAACAATGATACAAAGTTTCAAAACAAGATAATAGAAGAGTAACAATGGTTAATACTTTGCATACTGTTATCTTCAAAGTAGTTGCTTAGATTACAAGATGTAAACATGAAAAACTGATCAAACAGTATAAGCACAAATTTTTATTTTCAATGGACTAAGAGAACTAAGAGAAATTAATAGTATAATTATCTTGTGTGTGTGTGTATATAGATATATATAGATATATCTATATATCTCTCTCTATATATCTATAAATAAATTTTTTCCTTTTTCCTTCCTTATTGTCTCCTTTCCCACATCCCAGTTTCTCTTTCCTTTTGAGCAGTTTCTTCCCATTTCACAATATCTGTTGTATGTTTTGGACCTTCTTTACTCTTTCAAATTCTTACACTAGGGAGACAATACAATGTTCACATATGTAAGTCTGATTTATTTCATTTCTAAGTATCATCTCAAGTTATATCCATTTACCTGTAAATGTCTCAAGTTTATCCTTCTTTATGGCTGTGTAGTACTCCATTGTATAAAAATACAATGTGTTTTTTATCCATTCCTCAGGTGATGGGCATTCAGGTGGTTTCCAAGATTTAACTATTACAAATTGTGCTGCTCTTTACTGAGTACACATATATCTCTGTGGTATGATGTTTTAAAATCTTCCTGGAAGATACCTAGAAAGAAAATAGCTGTGTTGACTGGACTCCTAATCTTGGTTTTTTGAGGAATCTCCTTACTGATTTCCACAGTAGTTGCACCAGTCTACAATCCCACCAACAGTGGAGAAGGGTTCCTTTTTCCCCCTCAGCCCCATTAATACTTCTTATTGGTTGATTTATTGATGGATGATTTATTGTCCCAATTTTCTGTAGAGACTTTGTCATGAATGGGTGTTGGACTTTTTCAAGTGTTTTTTACCTTAAATAATTTTTAAATTTTAAATTTTTATTGATGATAGCCATTCTTTCTGGAGTGAGATGGAATCTCAGTGTTCTTTTAATTTGCATCTCTCAAATGACCAGTGATGTTGAACATTTATAAAATATATTTATTTGCTACTTGCATTTCTTCATCTGAGAAGCACATATTCATCTCAGATGTCCATTTTTGGATTATGTCTTTGAATTTGAGGGGTCTGATTTTTTTCAATTCTTTATATGTTTTAGGTAGAAGTCCTTTGATAGACAGCTGGCTATAATTTTTTTTCCCACACTGGGGGTTGTGTTTTCATTCTGTGGATGATTTCTTTTGCTGTACAAAAGATTTTTTAAAAATTTTATTTAAAGAGAGGGGGAAAAAAACAAAACATAAAAAAGGGTAGAAACAATACAGAATTTAAAAAAAAATAAACAGTAAGAAATCACTAGTTGATACATTACATATTGTATTCTTGGTATAGTTGTTCAAGTTACAAAATTAAAGCATACAAAGTGAACATTCAAACAGTGAGGCTGCAAACAGTTCTGTTCACCAATCTAACAAAAACTTAGCAACATGGTTATCAATCCAAGCAAATCCAATTTGCTTAAATATACATGCAATTATATCCTTTAGAGCACTTTCTTTTCCTCTTTTTGATTTTTTAAGTCCATTATCTGTTTAGTTATATCATGCTTCAGGTTGCTCAGTACCTTACTGATCTGTTTTTTTGTTGCTATTTACTTTTTAAATTTTTTCTTATTTATTATTATTTTTAATTTTAATTTAATTTAATTTCTTTATTTTATTTTGAAGGTAGTAAAATACAGCAGAACAAGACAGGACAAAGCCAGTTGAGGCAGTGCAGTGAAATTGGTACAGAACCTCACAGCAGGATACTGGGGTAACAGCAATAGGTAGGTACAATAGTATATCTGGTTTTCTTCACAATAGTTGTTCCTTCAATCAGGTAGAGCAATATCAAAGGAAATGCCAAAATTATAAAAACAGAATATTGAATAGAGCAATACCATTGATCAGAACAGAACAAAATAGAGATAAAAATCTTTGCCTTCAAAGAGATGGTGGAAGAAAATCCCCCTTATTTCTTATATTGCATATAGTTAAACTCACAAGAGATGCTCAGATCTCTGGCTTTTACTTGCTGGGGGGTGGTGAGATAGATGTTTGATTCTTAGCCCATGCCCCGGTAGGCTCACAGCTGTCCACCAGATCGGTGAGCTGGCTGCCTGTTTTCCCAGTGCCCCAAGTTCCAACATGGTGCAGATCTTGTGCAAAAGATTTTTAATGAGATTAGATTTCATTTGTTTATTCTTCATAGTGATTCTCGTGCAGTCTGGGTTTTGTTCATGAAGTGCCTGCCTATATCTATGTCTTCCAGATTTTAGCCTATTTTTATCTTCCAGTATATTTAGTGTTTCTGTTTTAATATTTAGGTCTTTGATCCATTTTGACTTTAGTTTAGTGCATGGTGATATACATAGGTCTAATTTTAGCCTTTGGCATTGAAAAGCCAGTTTTTTCAGCGTCATTTATTAAAGAAATTATCTTTATTCCATTGTACTTGTTTGGCCTCTTTGTTGAAGATAAGATGCCAAAATGTGTCTGAATCTTCTATTCTGTTCTGCTGGACCTCAGGTCTGTTTTTTTCCCCCAATACATATTGATTTTATCACGAGTTTTGTAATATAATTTCAAGTCAGAAATCATGATGCTGCCTGACTTGCCTTTGTTGTTCAGAATTGTTTTTGCTGTTCTAAGTTTCTTCTGGTTCCAAATGAATTTTTGGAATGTTTTTTCTAATTCTGTGAGGTATGTTAATAGTATTTTGATTAAATCTATATAACAGTTTTAGGAGTATGACCATTTTCACTATGTTGGTTCTTCTTACCCAGAAGTAAGGGATAGCTTTCCATTTTCTGATATCCACTTTGATCTCTTTTTTCAAGTTGCTGTAATTGTCAATGTATATATATTTTACTTTGTTAGATTGATTACTATGCATTTCATTTTTTTAGATGCTATTGTGAAGGGTATGGTTTCCTTAATTTGTCCCTCTGTGAGTTTGTTATTTGTGTATAGAAACACTTGATTTTCTAGTGTTGACTTTGTATCCAGCTACACCATTGAATTTGGTTATTAAATATAGAAGTCTTTTGGTGGAGTTTTGGGGGTCTCCTATGTAGAGTATCATGTCATTTGTAAATAATGATAATTTAACTTCTTCCTTTCCTATCCTTATTCCTTTTGTTTCTCTCTCTTGTATAATTGCTTTGGCTAATGTTTCCAGAACTATACCGAGGAGGAGTGGAGACAGAGGATATCTTTGTCTTGTTCCTGATTTTGCAGTGAAAGCTTTCAGTTTTTGTCCATTTAGTATGATGTTGGCTGTTGGTTTGCCATAGATGCCTTTTATCACATTGAGGAAAAGACCATTCATTTCAATTTTCTGTAGGGACTTTGTTATGATTGGGTGTTGGACTTTTTCAAGTGTTTTTTCCCTTAAATAATTTTTAAAAACTCTTTTTATTACCTGCAGTGAGTTTTTGCCTTTAGGGTAAATTATTATGGCAGTTGAATTATTTTCCTATTTAATTTAGCTCAATAACCTTGTCCATGGATGTTCATAGTTGTTATAAAATATTCCACTGGATATATTAGATTCATACATAACCATATATAATATGTTTGACCACATATGAACATATATACCAACACACACACATACATGGTAGCTATTTAGATTAATTTTTCAATTATGGACTTAAGAAATACAGTTCTGCAATTCTATACAATATGTCAAAGATTTAACATCTTTTCATGATACTAGCTAATTTATGAGCTGCATAAACCATATGATCCACAGAGATATCTCCTCAGTTTTCTTTCCTTTTCAGAATTTACTTGGGAAAACTGTGGCTTTTGGTGGTACTACTTGTGTATTATAAACAATAATGTAGAAGTTCAGGGAATGCTTTATAGCAGGGCGTCAGATTCCAGGAAAACGTTCTACCAGAGAACTGTTTTGAGTTTTGATTTAAATGAAATTGGTGTTGCTTGAAGTTTTCCAGTAAATCCATACTACCAGCTAGCTGATCAGTCCCAAAATGAAAACACCAGACCCTATAAATGACGCACAGAGAGTCCGCTCCACAGTGTAATGGATCTTAACAAGACATCTTTCTCTGTGTCTCCTGCGTCACTCTTCCTGGGATCTAGAGATGACAATTGTTCTTTAGCCTGGCTTCTGTGGGGAAAAACTCAGGCTCCTGCTTTTGTCCTTTGTTTGTTTGTGCATTTATTTGTCTCCGAGTGGCACCCCAGATGGTAGACAGAAGCCAGGAGCTAAATGTGCAGCTAGTTGCTTGACCACTTCTAAAATATGATCAATACCCCCGCTGTGGGGGTTTCTGACATGACTTTAAATATGCGGACTCTTTTTCTGTCACTCTAATAACTCACAAAATAGTTTGGGGCTTGGCTATTCCTGGAATATTAGAAACAAAGATCTCAGAAGAAGGAGGGAGGCCGTGGTGATGTCTTAGAAGACCTTTCAGAGAAGGAGTTGGTGAGCAGTGGTGTTGGAGTCAGCTATTGGTGTTTGCCTGGACCTTGGTGAAGAGAGAGCAGAGGACTATGAGCTATTTCTGTACTTTTCACCTTAGGGCTAAGTCTTGGACCTATGTAAAATTGCTGACTTTCAGACTAACTGATTCTCATGCAGTAAATCAGAGAAAGAACTGGAGTAGAAAGAATGGGAAATGGAGTTGGATTTATTAAATACCTCATATGTGCCAGGCACTGTTAGGCTGCTTCATATTTAATCTCCTCATTAGCTTCTGGATAATATCAAATTATTAGTGCCCACTTATTAAAGTGCAGAACTCTTGAGGCTCAGTTTACCCAGATAGTAAATTTCTACCTGTTTTATGTGAAAAATCTCATGGTCTTGTGTTCGCTTTGGGGCCACTTATTTACATAAATTGAAGGGAGAGCTAAGAAGAACCTGTCAGTGATGGCGTGGTATCTAGCTTAGCCAGAGTGAGAGGTGAAGGAGGCAGGTGGCAGGACTCAGAGAGGGTCAGGACGGCTGGGCAGCTGTGGTTTTAGTAGAAGAGTGATGAAAACTGTGGCCCGCAGTGACGCCCAGGAGGGGACACTCCCCTGCTTTCACCCCACGCTCTTGCTTCTGTCAACTCCCATGGGCTGTGACAAACCCGAGCCTGTGAGTGAAGGAGTCACTGAACAGAGGCAGAGAGCTCAGGTTTGGGGCAAACAGACGAGGCAGACGGAGGAGGAGCAGATGATCTAACTGCGCTGTGCACCTTGTTGCTCCTAAGATAAGCAGTGTCGGTCTTTGGAGTTTCGTGTGAGCACTCGTTTAAATCACTGACCCACAAAGCCTTTTGGGTCCACTATTGAAAATAATAAAATAGATGACATGGAACTCCACCGACAGCGGTTTCAACCCTGGAGATACTTCCCTGTGTGACATGGAAAGAAGTCTGAGCGTCAGCAGTCGAGGCAGGTGAGGCTCAGTGACATTGTGGAGGATGTCCCTGCCCTTCCCGTCTGGCCTCCCTCACTGTGTGGGGTCTCTCTAAGCTGGCTTCACCACCATGTTACAGTGTGCTCATCACAGCTCTGGCTCACACAGGTGTATTTACAGGAGGTTGAGTACAAACACCAAAAGCTTTCTCTTTATGAAGCTTTGTGTTGCATGCGAAGCAAAATCCTGCCCAGACTCTCACAAGACTTAGATTTACATCTCACTGCTCAGAATTGGGCCATGTGCATATCCCACTGCAAGGAGCTCTGAAAAGGCACGGCAGGACTGGAGCTCTGTGACCAGCTATCCCGGAGGTGGCGTGTCGGCCAGGGCTTCTGGCGGGAAGATGCCCTTCCTCCCAGCCAGTTAACTTTTCCCTGCCCCTGCAGTTCTTCACAGTGTTCTCTACCAACGAGGCAAACTCAGTGGGAAACTTGGTTTTTAACCATCGATTAGAAAACATGTTTCTGAAAGGTAAAATCCCAGTCCTTTTGAGGTGAGTTCACTCCATTGTTTTGATATATTAATATTCTTATTTTTTTAACTATCCCTGTAACATTCTCTGCCATACACAGTTTTCAGGGCCCTGCTCCAGCTACCCAAACTCTCCACTTTTGGCTCAGTCATTACAAGCTAAAAAAGCCTACACCAGCCAAATACCATGACATGTAATCCAACACATAATTCAAATCAAGGTCACCGGAGCTCCTAGCTCACCACCCCAGAATGTGACAAATAAGTTATCATTATTATATGCAGTGAGGTTTTGTGGATCTTGTTAGGCAGCATTATTTGCCAATAGATAATTAATATACTTCCTCTGTAACTATAACAACATTTAATACACACACACACACACACACCCCACAGAAAAGATGTAAAGTTTTCTTATGACAGTACTTCTGAAATCTCTTTAAGCAGTGCAATGCTAAGCATCAACGAAGTTTTGTGTCACATTTTTAATTGAACGTGAGATATCTACATAGAAATGTATTTATTAAGTGGTTAGAGACATGAACAGTGTACACTGGGGAAAAGAAGACTTAGAGATACGATTTGGAAGTTATATTGATAAATGTGAAGCCAAAAAAGCATTACATTTATTGAATACATGTTCTATGTCTGGCATAACTCAGACAGATTGGATACAACATTAAGCAACACATGCATGATCTCTTTCCTCATGGAAAGAGATGCAAAAAAGCTAAAAACAAAATGAAACAACTACAAATTGCAATTAGTGCTAGAGAAGAAATGAGTGTCTAAGTCAGGGAATAAATGGAGGGTAGAGGAGATAGTCTAGATGTGATGGTCAAAGAAAACCTCCTCAAGAGGTAAAATTTAATCTGAGAAATTTTAAATGAAGATGGTAATTCTTCCCGAAATAGAGAGCATTATTTTATTTGAAAGGACCAGGCCATGAAAAGTCCCCAGGATAAAGAGAAGGTGTTGGAAAGAAGTCCAACTCTGTGCGGAAGTGCAGGTGACGTGATGAGGTTGGAGAAATGGGCATTGAGAGAATGACAAGCTGAAGGAGGAAGTCTGGAGTGGGGGCCATGCCCAACAGAGAGCTCTACTTGAGAGTCACAGCAGAAGTCTGACAAGATACAGTCTGCAATTGAGGCCTGAGTTTTGAGAGCTCTGAATGTCTTTCCAGCTGTGTTGCACTGAATCGTCTATTTTAACCTACTGCAGTATGTTCACTAGTATGGTTGTGTGGATTCTGCAACTTTTTGATAAGAAGGCTAGGCTGGTAGCTGGTACTCTTCCCTACTCCTATGTTACTTGAAAAGTTTTTTGGGGGGAGGTATCTGACCTGAATTCCTGGTAGCTTACTAGTAGGGTCCTATATTGGTAGTCTTCTTTGTACTAGGCCAATGGAGCCTCATCTTTGGGCCAAAGAGACTTAAAGATATTACAAGTAAAATCCTACTCACAATGCTTTCACATCTGTCTCATGAGTAAAACTGAGGCTCCAAAATGAGAAGCAACTTCCCATGAATGACTTGAATAGTAACTGAAAAAGCTGGGGTTTCGGTTCTACACCGTGGGACTACATTCTGACCTCAGTATTGTACCGGTGCAGTTATTCCAGAGTCTTGCAATGAGAGTGTTAAAAAATAACAAACAACTGACAGAAGACTTATGTTCCATACATGAGCAATGCACCTACCTTACCTTATTAGGTAGTCAGTCCCATTGGTCAAATTACTCACTTAGATCATCTTGACCTCAAGACTGAGAACTATGGAAACTGACAGATGTAAAATATCTCATAAACTTTTCCTAGCCTTCTTTTTAAAACTGTTCAACCATTCACTCTCAGGAAAAATCTGAAAATGGGAAAAGAGAAATTTCCATTTTCAACAGGAGAAGTTAAGATATTGAGTGACACTGAGTTTGGAATTACAGAATGGAAGTCATAGAACCCCTAAAGGAATTGAACTTCTTAGAAAGAATCTTGAATGCTGAGTTGCCCAGAGTTCCATATTAAACTCTACATACATCTGTAAATATCATTTATGTTCATAACCTACTTTTCTTTAAAAATGGTACAACTTCTAGTATTGGAAATAATGTTGTTTTCTCTCTTAAAATATACAGTGCTTCTTTCTCTTGAGGAAAAGTATCATTTTCTCTGTTTTTGGACCCACCCACATCTGTCTTTCTGGAAACCATGTTGTGTATGCACTAATTTGAATAACTCACTAAAAAGACAAGAAGAAAAGAAATAGTAAGGGTAACTGGTTACAGTCAACATTCCTGTAATTTGTAAGGTCTTAATATTTAATCTCACCATAGAAGAAAAGAGTACTTTCTGCTTCAAATTTGGATAATTGAATAGTGACTTATGTGCAAATTGACAGTGGTTGTTAAAAAGATTTCCATCCTATTGGTGTTTAAAGCAACCAGAGCTGGCTTTCTTTTAATTTAATTTCTCCTTTGCATGTTTTTCTAGTCATACCAATTTTTAAAATTTCCCCAGAATAGATGGGAAAGCTTTGAATCTTCTCCTAACCCCACACTATATATTTTGAGTAAAATAAGTTTGCATTGTAGCAATAGTTTTAAGATTTTTCAAAAAGGTTTATAAAATCATGTGACTTGCAATGAAAGTTTGGGCATGCTTACTTACCATTCTTGCTATTTTAGTTATATCACCACTTAGTAGATCTTATTAAGACAGTATAGTGGCTAAGGACCCTTAGAATATCCCAGAACTAGCATTCTAAGCTTTGTTCTTGAATTACTTACTCAAAATTAAAATGCTCCTTTCTTAGTTTTCGTATCATAACAGATGCCAGAAGTCCGAGATGCTTGTCGCCGAGCTGCAACTAACATGTTCCCTGCACTAAAGGGAAGCACCTGACTTTTCTGGATTTAACTTCCCCCACAGGGAAATTAAAAGCCAAGGACCAGATATTTCTAAGGTTATTTTAAGGTTTGCAATTAAAATTCCAATATTATAGAAAGAGCGATTCATCCAAGTTCAGGCTCAGACATTACCAGAGTTTGGCTGGTTTCAGCTATAATAAATCGCAGCATCTAAGATTAATGAGCATGAATATAAACTAGGTGCATGAACAAAATCATGATTCCCACAAGGATGCGCCTGGTGCTTCACGGAGTCTCGGTTGATACTGATGCCTATTAAATTGAAGGGGGAGGGGGAGATGTCGCTCTCTATATTGGAAAATGATGGAAAGGGGGGAACCTACACGCCGTTTCCTGGTTTCCTCCCCCTTCCCCTGCTCCGCTCCCGTCTCCATGCTATCAGCACCTCGCGGATGCAGGAGAACTATCAGCTGCGGGCAGTTAGTGGCAAGGCAGGGGTTTTGTAAATGACCTCACCTTGTTTTGAATTTCTGTTTTTCATCTGACTTTGGCAAACATTGGTGCATTTTAATAAGCCAGTCGACTTTTAATATAATTGATGAACATTCCATT
>PVLA01009882.1:47976-69777 GCA_004027455.1 Hydrochoerus hydrochaeris
GCCCCCCCCCCCCCCCCATCTTTACTGTGAGATGGAAGATTTGCACGGGCCATGCAGCCCACACTCGTTTCTCGAGGACAGATTGTAACAGAAGCTGGCATTGGCCAAGGCAGTTAGTGGCTTCCCACTTGAAGATTTCCCCTCCCCTCTGCTTCCCCCTGGACTTAGGAACAGGGAGAGTCAGGGAGGGGAGAGAGCAGGAGAGGAGTGTGTACGGGGATCCAGTTTTAGCCGGTCTTAGGGATTCTCTCCCATTAATCCTGTGGCCCATTGCCCCCCTATTGCTTTGTCCTCTCTTACCTTCAAAGACCACGCTCCTCCAACTGGAGGGCCCACGGGGTTACAGACCAGCTCTGGTGCATGTCCCCGGAGTATTGTTTGAGAGATGCATCTGGGCTTTGCAGGGAAGGGTGCTGCACTCCCTCAAAGTTGTGGGGAAGGCTGGCTGGCACCTCGAACCCACACTGTTCTAAGTCCTAACTTGACACCCCAATGGAGCTGGTCCCAGCTCCCTGCATTCCCACTGTTTATCCTAGAATTCTGCGTGCCGCATCCCATGGTGCTTGCTTTGAGAGGGTCCACTGCACTCCTGCGTCCATGCCTTGCTCCAGCTAACTGGAAGAGTTGACCAGCATGGACCATGTAGTTTTTCTATTTTTATTCTCCTTAGGGCCAGCCTAATATTCGGCCAGTAAATGCTAACAGCTACATGTATGTGGACAATGAGACCAAATCTTTTTTCTCTTTGTCTAATGTTCCTCTCCCTCATCTTTTACCTCGGAGGCAGAGGTGCAGTTTTATATTTCAGTGGCTCTCAAATCTGCCCAGGCTTCTTGTGACAACCCAAAGCGCTTCCTATCTCTCTTCCAGCTGCTGAAATCCCCACTTCCCCTTCCATAGCTCTGGCTAGGAATAGTTGCCTTGGACCTTTGGACCTCACTCTAAGATGGGTGTGCTCCTGACTGTCCCCAGAGCAGGGGCCTTTCAAAAGCACTCAAGACTTTGTGCCACCACTTCCGGTTTTCCTGTCATTCTCTCTCTCAAACCCGAATGTGAAGGCAGGCCACGACGGATGGGTTTGGAATGAGTGAACAAGGTGATATATCTATGTGTGCTGAAAAGGTGGAACTCAATGCCCAGTGCGTCCCAAAGTGTATCCAAGACTACATTTCAGTTATGTGCTAAGTGTGTGGCTGCTCGTTAGATAATGTTTTAACTTAGATAATGAAATGCTTCCCTATAAATGCACTGGCATGGATTGGGTTCCTTTACATTTGATTTTTGTTACTACTCTTCTCTTTGTTGGGAAAGGCCATTCCGTCTCTTCTCCAGAGAGCCCCACTAAGGACTTTTTGCTGTTCTGATAAACTGACAGTTTGCAGAAATAACATTCTAATTAGAAACTCAAATCTAGAATTCCATAAACCTACAACATTACTTGGAGAGAATACGTGAGATTTCTGGGTAGTCGCTCATTTCTCTATGCAGAAGAGAAGGACTCTGAATGGCTAGCATTTTCTGTAGAGTCTGTGGCATGGAATTGGAATGGGAGGAAGGTAAGAGAGACCAGAGAAGTGTTCTTTTCTCTATTTTAATTATCATCCCCACAAAAGTTTTATGCATACTGTCATTTTGATTCTATGATAGAAATGACTTAGTTGAGTGATGTAAATATTCAAAGGCATAACATGTGCTGAAGAAATAGAAAAACATTTTTCTCTATGTGTCTTCACTTTTAGTTTCTTTCTTTTGTAAAGTAGTCCTATGAAACTAGATGGGGAAATGGAGAGAGAAAATAGAGGTGTAGTTTTAGTTTTTGCTATGGTTCATAGGGTGTTCTTATTTTCATTTTCTTTGATTAGGCTCATATGTAAAACATACTTCACTTCCTCAAACAACACACACACACACACACACACAAGTCACTTGCATGTTCTTGCTTTCTTTTCCTTTCGCTTTGTCTGAAAGGGAATAAAAATAATGACATTGCTAATTTATGTTGTGCATAGTACAAATGTGACTTTTAACTTCAAATGTAATCCAATGTTGTTATTTTAGATCACTATTTAGGTTCCTTTTTACCATACCCTCAAATGAAAACTAACATACTATCTACTTTATTGTGGTTTGGGTTTTATTTATGCTTAAATGCAGACACTAATTAATCATAAGAAACCTCATAGCAAGATTGTTGAAGCTCAAAAGCCTGGAGGTTTTTTTTGGTGGTAAAATTTGCTTTTATGTTTGTTCAAAACATGATAAATAAGGCATTATAAAATTTTTTATGTCAGTAGAAAAAATTTACCATCTTAACTGATTTAGGTGTAAGATTCAGTGATATGTGTATTCTCATCATATTCCATCTATCTCAGAAACTTCTGGAAAGACTGAAACTTTATTCTAACTAATACTGTTCCATTCTGCTCCCGTTCCATGCCCTGGCCACCACCATTTTACTTTCCATCACTATGATTTTGAGTACTTTAGCTTTACTATATATGTAGCTTTACTTATACTAAAGTACTATATACAGTACTGTATAAGTACTTTAGCTTTACTATATCAGTAGAACCATGCTGTTGTTTGTTTTTCTGTGACTGGCTTGTTTCAGTTGGCATAATGCTCTCAAAGTTCATCTGTGTTTTAGTAAATGTCAACTTTTCTCCCACTTTAAAAGCTACATAATGTTTCATCACATCCGCAGAACATACTTTGCATATCCATTCATCCATTTTAGGGTACTTGTGTTGCTTCTTGATTTTAGCTATGATCAATAATACCACAGTTACCATGGTATCTTAGTCACTTTTCTTGATGCTAAGACACTCATAATTTATAGGAGGAGAGGTTTATTTTGGCTCAAATTTTAGACGTTTCTGTCCACATTTGTCAGGACTGAACATAAAGCAGCATGGCAGAAAGCCCTTGGTGAGGGAAAACTGCTCATACCAAGGCAGCTAGAAGCCAGAGGATAAGCCAGGAAGCCTGTCTTTACTGTCTCTTTTGTATTTAGTTACTTTTTGTATTGAAATGTTTAATTTCCTTTCCTTTTATGTGTATGTTATAATTAGCTTCTCTGTGGTTACCTTGGGTGTTACCTTTCATGTCCTGATGTGATAACACTCTACCTTGAGTTTTTACCAGCTTAATTGCAGCAACACACAAGCACTCTGCTGATTCACAACCTTCAGTTTCTGGTGTACCAACATTATATCCTAGTACATCACATGTACAACAACATAAGCTAAAACATTTTTATGCTTTAGTATCTTATATTATGTAGAAAACAAAATGTATCAACCAAGGTTATAACCAAAGTTATAATAATACTAAGCTTTAGACTAATGATTTTAAAATGCATTAATTTCTCAAATCTTGTAGAAAACCAAAATACAATTACAGACATTTGTTACACCAAGGTAGATTTTGTAGTTTCCATGTATTTACCTGTACTGAAGTCCTTACTTCTCCACAGTTTCTAGTTACTATCTAATGGCCTTTCAAATCATCTTGTACAGCTTTAGGATTTCTTGAAGGGCAGATTTAGAGATCATAAATCCCCCCGGCTTTTGTTTATTTGAAAATGACTCAATTTCTATTTCACTTTTGAAGGACAGTTTTGCTTGACTTAAAATTATTGGGTGAAAGTTTTCTTTCTTTTCACACATTGAATGTATCAGCCTGGCACCTCTGATGTCCAAAATTTCTGATTTTGTTAATACAGTTTTAGTGAAGAACTCTCATGTGATTGATTAGTCACTTCTCTCTTAGTTAGTTCCAAAATCCTTTTGTCTTTGTTTTTTCCCTCTTGTGAGTCTGATGATAATGCGTCTCTGTGGGGGCCTCTTTTAGTTCAGCCTGCCTGGACTTCACTGCTCTTCTTTGGTAGCTACATCCTGCATCAAAGTTTGGAAGTTTGGGGCCATCACCCCACCAGGTAATGTCTGTGCACCTCTCTTCATCCCCTTTCATTCCGGGACTCTCATGATAAGTCTGTTGGTATACAAACTCTATCAGATGCTTTTTACTTGTATTAAATTGTTTTTCTTTATTTTTTAATTTTTTGAAGATAGTGAAATACAACAGCAAAAGACAGAACATAGCCAATTGAGACAGTACAGTGAAATTGGTACAGAACCTCACAACAGGTTACCGGGAAAACAGTCATAGGTGCCATAGTATATTTTGTTATCTTCACGATAGTTGTTCTTTCAATCAGGTATAGCAAATGCCTGGTGCATAAAATTTAAGGGCATCTCAAAGCCTTTTTCTTTCTTTTATCTCCTTTCTTTTTTCCTTTTGGTATTTTTAAAGACAGGGTCTCACTATGCAGTTCAGGCAGGCCGTCAGCTCACCCTGTGACCCAAGCTGGTCTCAAACTCACAGTTATTCTCCTGCCTCAACCTCCTGAGTGCTGGGACTACAGGCATGAGCCACCATGCCTGGATCAAAGCCTTTTTCTTTCTTCTTCTTCTTCTTTTTTTTTTTTGCTTTGTTTTATAGGGATTTTATATTTATTTATTTATTTGTTTCCAATTTAATACATAAAAATTTTATTAATCTCAGGGAACTGATGCATTGATCTTAATAATTAATAGTTCTGCTTCCCCTTTTCCTCCTTTCTTTCCTCCCTACCTCCAGATCCTCTTCTGTCTCCACAAAGTCTACCTCTTTGTTTCCTATCAATTTCTATTTTGCTATTTAAATTATTTATATTTTGGGTTTCTGTCTTGGTTAGTTTATCATTGCTGGGACAAGATACCTGATACCCACAAGCTAAGGAAGGAAAGGCTATTTCAGTTCACAGTTTGTAGGGATCTCAGACTGTGGTCACCTGGCTCCAAACCAGGGTGGCATGGTAGAAGAGCATCCCAGAGGAGAAATAGTCCATGGAAGAGCAAGAAGGAGACAGCAGGCAGTGAAGCAGCAGCAGTGGTCTTCCCTTTCCCTTTTGTCACATCCAGGTTACAAGCCTTTTGGGTGGTGCCATCCACACCCACGGTGGACCTATCCATTAAACACATACAACTATACTAAACCAATTTGGTTATCACACACCCTTAATCCCAAAATCATACATCCTGGATCCGGCCACCTCAGTAAAGCCACTGAGGAGCACATGAGTCTTTAGGGGGACATGTAGATGCAAGCCTCAATGGTTTCTCAGAGGGTATGCAATTTTTGAGGTTCTCTTACACCGACTGCCTAAGAGTTGCGCTGTATGAAGCAGCAACCTCTCCTTTCGTCTCCATTCACTTGGCAGCTGTGAAGCTACAACCATGTGTGAGTGCATCTCTATCCACGTTGGCCAGGCTGGTGTCCAGATCGGCAACTCCTGCTGGAAACACGGCATCCAGCCTGATGGCCAGATGCCAAGTGACAAGACCATTGGGGGAGGAGATGACTCCTTCAGCACCTTCTTCACAGAGACTGGTGCTGGCAAACATGTGCTCAGGGCAGTGTTTGTAGACCTGGAACCCGCAGCCATTGATGAAGTGTACCTACCGCCAGCTCTTCCACCCTGAACAGCTCATCATAGGCAAGGAAGGTGCTGTCAGTAACTATGCCCATGGGCACTACACCACTGGAAAGGAGATCACTGATCTCATCTTGGATCGAATTCAGAAACTGGCTGACCAGTGCACAGGTCTGCAGGGCTTCCTGGTTTTCTACAGCTTTGGTGGGGGCACTGGCTCTGGGTTCACCTCCCTGCTGATGGAGCATCTCTCCATTGATTATGGCAAGAAGTCCAAGCTGGAGTTCTCCATTTACCCAGCTCCCCAGGTCTCCACAGCTATAGTAGAGTAACCCTACAACTCCATCCTCACCACCCCACCTACACTAACCTGAATAGGCTGATAGGTCAAATTGGGTCTTCTATCACTGCTTCCCTCAGATTTGATGGAGCCCTGAATGTTGATCTGAAGAATTCCAGACCAACCTGCATCCACTTCCCTCTGGCCACATATGCCCCTGTCATCTCTGCTGAGAAAGCCTACCATGAACAGCTTTCTGTAGCAGAGATCACCAATGCCTGCTTTGAGCCAGCCAACCAGATGGTGAAATGTGACCCTTGCCATGGTAAATACATGGCTTGCTGCCACCACGTACTGTGGTGACATGGTCCCCAAAGATGTCAATGTTGCCATTGCCACCATCAAGACCAGGCGTACCATCCAGTTTGTGGATTGGTGCCCCACTGGCTTCAAGTTTGGTGTTAATTACCAGCCTTTCACCGTGGTTCCTGGTGGAGACCTGGCCAAGGTGCAGCGGGCTGTGTGCATGCTGAGCAATAATACCACAGCCATCACGGAGGCCTGGGCTCACCTGGACCTCAAGTTTGATCTGATGTACACCAAGCGTGCCTTTGTTCACTGGTACGTGGGTCAGGGCATGGAGGAAGAGTTTTCTGAGGCCCGGGAAGACATGGCTGCTCTTGAGAAGGATTATGAGGAGGTTGGTGTGGATTCTGTTGAAGGAGAGGGTTAGGAAGAAGGAGAGGAGTATTAAAAATGTCACAAAGGTGCTGCTTTTACGGGGAAGCTTATTCTGTTCTAAACATTGAAAAGTTGTGGTCTGATCAGTTAATTCATACGTAGCAGTATATGTTTTCATACAATTACTGACCAATGCTTTAAAACATAAATGCTTTGTCACAGACCCAAATTGTCCATTTCTCTGATGGGTTTTGAATAAAGTATTTCCTGTCTTAAATTTAAAAAAAAAGAGGGTATGCAATTTTTAACCTTCTTTGTCTGACTTATTTTATTCAACATTCTGGTCTCAAGGTGCGTCTATTGTGTAAAACTGACTCAAATGTAGATATATATCACTTTTTCTTTATTAATTATCTATTCATGGCCATTTGGGATATTTCTTCTTTTCTTTTCTTTTTCTTTTTTTTTTTGTTTTTGTACCGGGCATCGAACTCACGACCTCACGTTTGCCAAGTAGGCACTTATACCACTGAGCTAAACACCTGACCCATTTGGGATATTTCTGATATTTAGCTATTTATGTGCTGAGCCACTATAAACATGATTATGCAGGAATCTTCTGTAACCTGATGTCTTTAACTCTTTTGAGAAGATATATAGAAGTATTGCTGTGCCAAATGAAGTTTCTATTTTCAGTATTTTGAGGACTCTCTATGTTGATTTCCATAGTGGTTGTACTAGTTTACATTCCTACCAGCAGTGTAGTAAGACTTCCTTTTCTCCCACAACTTGGCAAGTGTTTGTTGTTTTTTGAGTTCTTGATAATAGACATTCTTTCTAAAGTAGAATCGAATCTCAGTGTTGTTTTAATCTCCTTTTCTCTGAAGAGCAGAGATGTTAAACTTTCTTTTTCCCATATATGATTTGGTCACAGGTACTTCTTCTTTTGGAAATTGTCTATTCATATCAAATGCCCAGTTTTTAGACTGGGTCATTTATTTCATGGGCCAAAGTTTTCTCAGTCTTCATTTTCCACTAGGTGTAAGTAATAATTTTCTAGATCTATCTATCTATCTATATCCTTTGGAATATCTTAGTCATCAATGTTTGGTTCCCTGAAAAGGAAAAAGAAAAAATGAAATGAAGGGGGAAGGGGCAGGTTCTTTGAGTCTTGGGAGTCTGGACTGTGGGGAGTGGGTATAGGGAGGGTGATATATCCTGCAACAAATGGAGAGAAAGCTGGTGCTACAGGCTCTCTGTCTCTGTCTCTGTCTCTGCATCTCATGAGCAGAAGCAGCAAGCTGAATAAAGCCCCATATTTGGATATTAGGATTTTATTGTCCATCTTGCTATCCACGAGTTGCTTGGAGGCTTTGCAGTGACATCTGCAAAGTTGCCTGCCACAGGTGGGAGGTGAGGGATGAAGCTGCTGCTGAGCTAAAAGCTAAAATTGACTATAATTAGTCACAGTTTACTGTTTGACCTTCTTTTGACAGTTACAAGCTTTCTAAAGATCCCATAATTCAAAAATAATGACATCAGGTAGATTCCACCAGCACAATTATTGTCTAGGTGGGGAAACCAATTTTAGATGCTCTCTACTCTTTACTGTCTGCAGATTTCCCTAGAAATACTTTTTGTATAAAGGAAAGTGTCATTGGCTGTTGCCTAATTAGTCCAATTTACGCAAATATCAATACATTAACCTCAATGGTCAGTGACTTCTCACAGTGTTCGCAGTTACTGGCAAACACAAAGATGCTTCTTTTAAAATCTCTTTAGGAACATAACTTTGTCAGTTATATTTGTTGAATATGATGGTGAAAGAAAAAGTGCCCACACAGCATTCATACTGAGATTTCATTAATTTAGAATAAAAATTGGACTTTAAAAGGAATGGGAACTCTTGCATGTAAACAAAGGCGAGATTATAAAGAGAATCCCATTTCTTTCAGCCATCTAAAGGGTTAAACAAAAAAGAGTGAAGAGTATTCACTGTGGCTGTGGCTATGTGGGGCATATTTTTAGTTCTGGAACATCTTTCATTACTTAGGATTTAACATGTAGTTATTATTTTATGTATTACTGATTTTTTACTGTCTCCCATACAAACTATATTTACTTTTAAGAAGGAATCATAAACAGGGGGTCTAGAAATAAAACTACTGTATGTTTCTTTAAGGGAAGCATAAGTAGAGAAAAAGGATGCATGGAATATTACTTGAGATGTACATGACATAATTTGTGTATGAGATTAAAGAAATATTAACAATGAGCTGTGAGATGGCAGAGAGGAGAGGAAGTTCTGCCTGTGAGGTGGACAGGTAGGTGAGAGAGAGCAACAGCTTTGAGACCTAAGCTAAAAATCACCTTCTGGTTGGAAGGAAACTGGAAAGGCTTTCCAGGTGGAAGCAAAGCTTTAGTGAGGGGCTAGGTGTGGTGAGATCAGGATTAGGGAAACACTGGGGGACAGAGAGAGATTTAGGCCGCATTTGTGAGGCCAGTGTCTTGGGAGGGTGGGATAGAGAAAGCCCTGAAGCTTCACGATGCCTGCTGGAGCCAGAGATGTTTTGTATCCTGTATCCTGTGGCGAAGAGTTTAGTTTTGTTTTGGACTCTGGAAAGTGTTCAGCTGTTAAACTTGAATATTTTTGTTTTGGAAAGGTAACCAGAATAAAAGAAAAGATGAAACGATTCTAGTTATTATTCCTAGTAGGTTATTGAGTCATTTGACACCAGCTTTGATTACAAATACTTAAGAATACTTGAAGCCAAATACATAGATATTATTTCTGGATATACTCATCACGAATTTCTTGTATTATTTTGTGGTATTTCTTTTCACGAGAGAGGCCTTGGGAAGAGTGGGAAATTGAGTGAGTTTGAATATGATTAAGTGAATTCAGCATTCTCAACATTCAATATTAAGATCACATGCTGCATCAGTCACTGTGTTAGAAGCGCATCTGAGTCTTAGTAAATATCTTGCCTTATGTACAAAACACACATAAAATCAGGCAGACTTGCATTTAAACTGCTAAGAAAGGGACCAATCTGGAATCTCCTATTTAATTCAATATAATCCTAAATCCTTACTCAGTATTTTCAAGATGCCATGATATATTGTTTATAAGAGCTATTTATAGAACAACTCAACATTTTAAAACCTCACAATGTAAGTATTCCAAATTTGTTAAAAATATTTGAGAAATTCTTTTATAAGAAACCTATTTTCTTTTCCTGTTATGACAAAAACATCCAAATATAACTAAAAGGTCTTTTTAGTAGAGAATCCTCATTTTTACCTTACAGGCTTTAATAAGTAGACAGTCTTAACTTTGTGCATGGTTTGCCAAAAGAAGTGGAACCAGTGTGAATGTTTGAAATGATCAAGTACTTTGAAGTAAATAGATCATTTCAACAGTAACCAGGGTACTAGAATAATGATGTGTCTATTATCTTAGGTCTCCTTTTATAGTGGAATATCTGTGAAATAATTATGTAAGCAAAAAATGTAAGTCTCTTCTTTTTATAGAAATGAATAAAGAAGCTGAATATATAAATCAAAATTTAGTATATAATTGTAACATTAGCCTAGTATGAAATTCTAGTTAACTCAAACTTTTATGAGTTAAGAATAAGAAAAGGTATATCTCTGGAAGAAGTTCTAAATAATGTTTAGATCTAGTGCTATATTTTTTAGAAAACTACATAACATTCCGAGGAGAATAGTTTTTTTTTTTTTTTTTTTGGTTAAGGCAGTAAATTTAAATACAATTGATAATTCCTGCCATGTGAGATGACAGCTGTGAGGCACATATATCAGAATATCCAATTTTTATGATTGAAATCCACAAATTTGAAAATGCTTAGAAGCATTAGAAATTGCTGTGTTGTTACTTTTGGGAATACTGAGAGACAATTTGATGTCATATCAACACTTTTTCCTAGGCCTAGGATTCTTTTGTTTGACCAGTGTCTCTAAAATCAAGGAAAAACTTCAGTTACCAGTTGTGAAAAATTACATTTTGTAGTATATTTTGGAGAATTACAGTCAGGGTAATAAAAAAAGATAAGTAAATTCTCTGAGACTTAGAGCCAGGCTGGCTTATGGAGGAGACACGATAAATATATTAAACTTGTTTCCTTGCACATTCCGAAAGCACCATAGTTGGGTCACTTCTCTGGCCTTTCCCATGGTACGCTTTGAACTGACCCCAAAACTACCACCATGTAATTTCCATTGATCTGAAAGGAATTGGAAAGAACATGGATTATTTTCCTTCTTCTAGAAATGTGAAACTCATCTTTCTTTTTTTTCCTCATTCAAAAGAGGAATAATAACTCACAATATGTGGTTCTATCATGAAATTTTGCTGCCTGCCCCAGGGGAAACCTACTGACCCGGAAAAACATTGGCTTGAGATTTGGAATTTTGCTGGGAGAATAATTCAACGAAATGCCGAGATGTCCTCCAGCGCGCAGAGGTGGTATAGGACAAGACGGTCGGTGAGAAGTGTTTCTTTCTCCACGGTTCCAAATCCTTCCCGTCTTCTCAGTCTCTGCAGTTTACAGGCCACCTGTAGTGTAGACAAGCAAGAGTCTCCTTTTTACTCTCCGCTTTAGAAAGGCCTTTGGTATTGCTGTCTTGTGTTCCTGCTACTGTCACTTAAAAAATATTTTAAACCAATTTCCTCTCGTTTGGTTCTCAAAAGAGAAGAATAGCTCATTAACAATTTCTGTGCAACGATTCATTAAATTTCCTTTTCCATGGTACATAATAGAGCCTGACTTGGTTTTCATTTATGTCTCGACTAACAGAGATTTCCTGCCTGTTTCTTAAGGATGTTGAAAGGATTCACTAATTAAGGTACGCAAGATTTTTTTTAACTCCATAAAAGAAAGTTTTTACATATAAACACAACATTTCACTAGGAGTAGAGATTGGAAATTGGATTGCTCTTCGTGGTTGTTACTATTTTACTGTGCTCACACTGTCTGTTCTAGACGTCAAAGTTGTGGGATTTATCTGTATTTCTCGGAACAGGCTCTCTTAGAAACTGAAATGGTGAATAAGGCAAAATGAGATGAAGCCCACGGTTCTCCGTGTCCCCGAAGGGTAACATTCATTTTTATTCCAGTGATATTCTAAATGACACATGGATTTTTCCCTCTCAGACACAATTCAGTCTCATTTTTTGGATATTATCTCAGATATACAAAATCAGAAACATGTGCCTTCAGGGTAATAGTATTGCAGTTTTGAAAGGTCAGCTATGAACTCTACATAAAGCTTGGCTAATTTAAAATGAAATAGAAACAGCTGTCATAAGATATTCAGTATATAAGCTCTTAAGGTTGTATTGTATTTCTCTTATTAATTTTAATTGTGTGTTTTGAGAGAAAGAACGTATTATAGAAATAAAACTCGATTTTGCAAATGTTCTATAACCAGGCTAAAGCTGCACAAAATCATAAAACTCAATTTTGGTCTTTTCTCCTTCTTTTACAAAAAGAAACACAGATTATATTTTTTGTGGCTGAATGGATGCATACAAGAACAACTTCTTTTTTGTCTCTCGATCCTCTATATTCACATAGTCACTTAACACTCCTGATAGCAGATACATGAAATGTACCTCCCCATGTGTGAAACAATCCATTCTCCAGGGCACACAAGCTGTGTCCTCAAATTCAATCCAGTTTTTTTTTGGTACTGGGGATCGAACTCATGACCTTGCGCTTGCGAGGCAGGCGCTTAGGCCTCTTCAAGCCAGTTTCGACAGCTCCCACAGGCTGAGGGCCCAGGGTCGCAACTCTCTCTTCTGATGCCAGTCGCAAGCACAGGTTGACCTCTGCTTCTGCTTGGCCAGCTATTGCTTGACATTCCCTGACTCCATCCGATGTGGGTTTCATTTACTTTCTAACATAGCCCACGACCCTCAGAGAAGCACTGTATTTCTGTGTACCACATTATTACTAAGGAACCAAATGGAGAATAGAGGTGAGCGATCGGATGATGAGACACATAGGGTGGGGCCTGGAGGGTCCAGAGCTTTTGCCCCTGTAGAATCGAGGTGTATGATGTGTCACCCTCCCCAACCTGAGTGAAGACCTCACGATTGCCTTGGCACACTGAAGGAAGCTACATGGGTTTGTTACGTTTAACACACTCTTCGTATAAGTGTCAGCTGCGGTACAAATGCAGTAAAGGGTATGGGTTGGTGGCATGTGATTTGCTAACCTATTGACTAGATCCTGGAAGTGGATTGGTGTTAGCATTGGCTTTTCGTTGGTTTTAACTTAAGATCTGCTTCAGATCTTTTTTTCCTTTCTTCCTCTCTCACTCGCCCTCCTCTGCCTTCTCCTTCTCCCCCTGTCTGTCCTTCCCCTTCCTCACTTCTCCTCCTTCTCCTCTTTCTCCTTCCTTTGTTAAAAGGATTTTCTCTGAGTGTGCTGCTGAGATGCGACTAGTGTAGTTCTAGATTTGCCCTTAGATAGCCATCTCAGAGATTATTGATTTTCCCACAATAAATTTGTATTTCTTTTATTATGGAAAAGTATACATGGATGTAACCAATATATGGATACTAAAATCTAACCAAGATATATAGCTGTTGTTTAGTTTTGTTTCTCTAAAGAATTCTCTAAAGAATGTGACCTTCAAGGTACTAAGTTCCATGTCAGTTCTTAGCCTCTGCTTTTTGAATGTTTCAGAAATTTTTGACTCAACTGAGTGATCATTCTCTTTGATGTTCTTCCTTTACTTCAAATTCAAAACGTTACTTTTGGAGTTCGCTGTGGATCACGTGTCTCTTCTGTTTGAGCTCCTTGGTTGGCTATTTTCTTCTCCTGATTTCCTAATGTTGCAGTGACTTGGGCTGGTATTGTTTCCCTTTTCATTCCCTGGCTCTCCACTGGTGGTCTGTTCCAGCTTCATAATGATAAGGGCATTTACAAGCCGGTGACTCTCGAGTGTAATTTTCCAATCCAGGCTTCTCTTTGAAAATGCAGACTCACACATAAAATCCAGTCCTTGACATTTAGCTAACCAAAAGGCATTCTCAAGAGTAACAGGCTAATTATTGAACTCGCTTTGCCCCCACTAACTGCTTCCAGCTCAAGTCCCAGTCATTTTGCACACAACCCTCAGTCACCCTGTTGTTTCTGCCTTCAACCTATATCTAGAATCTGATGATTTCTTATCACCCCATCACTACGACCTTGGTCTGAATCACCAAAATCTATCTACTAGATTAGCTGATAAACGGTCAAACGATTTCTCTGTTTCCACTCTTGCTCCCTGCCATGTCTTTTCTAAGCATAATGATCCTTTTCAGATATAAGTCAGATCTTGTTACTTTTCCAATTAAGATGGTTCAGTGATTCTACATGTCACTCATAGAAAAATCAGTATCTGCACAGTGGCTTAGATGTAACATAAGGCCACTTTTTCATATAAGGTGCAGAGTCTTGTAGGATCTATGGAATCTGCGTTTCCCTCTCGATTAGTTCTCTGCCTGTCTGTCTCCATACACACACGCGCACGCACACACACACACACACACACACACACACACACACACAGAGTATTTAAGAGCAACTATATGTATATATACCATAATCAGTACAACTTATCTTCAGCATTTCAGTTTGATGCTTTTATTAGTGGAGAGTTATTATACCCAATAAGCTGAAAGGTACCCATGATGGACTTATTAAACACACTCCAGTCAGTGGAGAACAGGTGTAGGAACATTGCCTCCCCAAATTCTGAAGAGGCCAGCAAGGAGAGACCACAATTGTTGGGCTTGCTCTCCTGACCACACCCTAGTTTATCACCATGTGAATGTGGGTCTTATAACTAGCAAAGTGGCATAACAGCGTAGAAAGTAACCTGGCTATTTGTAGCTTCAATAATTGTATATAAAAACCCACCCTTCCCCTTTGAAAGCATTTCTTGGGTAACCCTCTCTGTCTACATGCCTTTTACTCAGGGGATCATAACAACTTATTGTACATATACTGTAATAGACTTTAACTCATTGAATTTACTTCTAGACTGAAGCACAGTGTATCTCATAAGGCTCTGAGTGATTAGGAGAGGTCTCAGACCACCTTTAACAATGAAGTTCGTTTCTATACCAAACATGTTAAACAGAAAAATAAAGGTTTTATTCTATGTTTGTTGTTGATTGATTTGAGAGTTTACAATCTTCAAAATACCATCTTAGAGAGTAATTGGTTGTCAACACAAGAATATCATAGATACCCAATGATACAACAGATATAAAATATAATGGTGTTGTGAGTTATATTACCAACCAAATCTTCAAAAATGCTGTTGAAACATTAAAATCCATATGTAGTTAACTGTATATAGTTAACTCTTGACAAAATAGTAAATGGTTAACACAAAAACTCTGTTTATAAATTAGATTTCTTCATTTACATAGCAATTATATTAATGTTTACATTTTCCACCAAAAAATAAATACATATTCATTGTGGAAAATCTAAAAGAGTTTTAAGATGATCCAAGAGTTTTATGCTACACCAGAGTCACACATCAGCAGTATGTCAAAAGAAGTTATTTAGAAAAGAAAGGGAAAGAAACAAGAGAGATGGAAGAAAACAAGAACTTGAGTCAGAGGAGACAGACCTCAGCTCAAATCAAGAAAATTCTGGTAACCTATAATCCAAGCTGCTTGGGTAGCCTGAGGCAGGAATATCAGCAGTTCAAAGCCAGCTTGGGTAATGTGGGGAGACTCTGTCTAAAATTTAAAACAAAGCAAAATGGCTGGAGATGTGGGTCTGTGGTTAGAGCACTTGTTTGCCTCGCTTATGTGAAGCCCTAGATTCAATCCCTTGTAAGAGGAAAAAAAACTGGTACCAAATTATGTTCAAGAGCTCATCAATGAGTTACCCAAATAATGTGCAATGCAAGAAATACATGTCAGGTAAGAAATAGGAGAGGGATTTCACCTGATACTGTTTCTTCTATCAGGTACTAGAAATTTTACAGGCTACTATGCTTTCTTGTAATCCCAACTAGCAAGAAGTTGAGAACCAAATTTAATGTTTAATGACATCATTCATTCATATACTTATTTGCATATTCACACATCAGTGATACCCAGCTCTTTTGTGGCCGACAGGCATGAAGCACTGCAGTAGGAATAGTCTTGGGTCTTGAGACTGTGAAAAAGAAATCTTGGTTTTTGTTTGCTTGTTTTCAGAAGATAGACATAACCTGGAAAAGTTATTTTAAAAAGTTATTGAAACTAGATTACCAATAAATATTAAAGAATAAATTAAAACTTGAGAAGACGCCATATAACACTGCAATGTCAACAAACTGACATCAACACAAACAACTTTTAAAGTCAAACTATTTCCCAGAAATAACTCACTGATGAACTGTGCTTTTCATATGAATTGATGAATTATAATTTGGATTTTCTTTTCAGTTATATTTTTGTGGTACATACACCTAACTTAGGCTTTCTTGAAGTATCAGTAATCTAGGCATGGTGAATTATTTTAACTGAATGGCTAAAATTTGTAGTGACCTTGTCTAGATAAAACCATCTTGCTTACATAATCTAACAAATTATATAATGAAACTAAACTGTAGCAATAGCTGAAATGTTTGAAGTGTTCTACTTTTACCTCACTGCATACCTTCAGTTTAACTAATTTAGGAATTTTAATGGTAGTCTATAAATACTCCTTTTATCTATGATAATGTAAAATAATCAGTGTTGTACCAGTAAATTAGACGACTCAACCAAGTATTATTAAATTAAGAAAGAAAACAAATAGAGTCATATTCATTTTGAGAAATCTGGAAGTCATTGTGGAAAGTCCAGGGCTTGAAGTTTAAAAAGCCAAATGAGATCAGGAAGATAGCCATTCTACAGGCATGGTAACCTCAGGGATTCAAACGTTAAGCAGCCAATGATCACCCCAAGCACAGGAAAGATACAGTGAAATTTCTCTATTTGTTGACTTGATAATTCCAACTAAAACTTAGTGGGAAATAAATTTGCTGTATGTCATCACTGAAAATATCTAATTATCTATTTATCTTACTTAGATTCATTTCTCTAGGGTCATTTGGGGTGGTGTCACCTATTTATTTTCAGCCTCCAAATAGCTTTGAACTCAAGCTTGCAAAACGAGCTTACTGATTCTCCAACCTATCAGCCTGCTTTGCAGATTTTAGCCTTGCCATCCCCCAATACTGTGTGTGCTGATTTCTTAAAATCTCTTTGTCTTCCTTTCTCTCCTCTTCCTTCTCCTTCACTATCATATATATATATATATATATATATATATATATATATATATAAAATGATAGTGAATATCTTATATGAGATAATTTAGTATCATATATATATATATATATATAATAAAGAATATTCTAAAGAAATCTGGAGCTCCCTGATATCTCATAGAACATCACCTTAATTTATCACATAGATGATATCATGATGATTTAATAGAATGCATTAGTAAGAGATAGACTGTATGTTACAAGCCTTGGGAAATGTCTTGGTTTGTTTTGTGTTGCTATAACAATATTCCAGGGAATGAGAACTTTATAAAGTAAAAAAGTTTATTCGACTCATGATCTGGTGGCTGGAAGTTCCATACACAATAGTACTTTCTTCCTGGTGAATGCTCCCTGGCTGTGACACTTGATGAAAATACAAAAAGATCATCCCTCTGCATGCAGAAGCGACCAGGCCATAGGGTAGGTACCCTCACTTTGTAACAACTCTTTTTCATGGGAATTAATCCAGTCTCATGAGACCTAACCTATTCCCAAGAAAGGGGCATTAGTACCTTTCAGAGTTCGTATCCCCATCAAATAATCATCTCTTCCTAGGCTCCCAAAAGCTTCTAGCTCTTCCATATCACTATATCAGAGAACTTTGGGTACAACCCAAAGCAAGCTAAGAAAACATACATGTATTCCAAAGGGTGGATTTAAGCTATAAGAACCTGCCACTTCAGTAATGATCTCAGGCATCAGGAATATACCAGTATCCTCCCGAAGTAAAGTACAAATTGCTACATCTTTTGTTGTCTTTCCAGAAAAGAAAAGAAAGTATCTAATGGGTCTTTTCCTATTCCAGAAACAGCACAGTTAAAACAGAAACTCTGTCTGAGCCATGTATTAGGTAGCATAGACAGCTTCCAGCTATTTGTTGGGCTTAGACGCAGGTAGGAATCTGTAGTGACTCAGGCTAGGACCCAGGCAGCCCTCTCACTTGGGTTAGGTGGCCAAATGGATTCTATGGTGTTGGGAGTCTATGCGTGGAGTTTATGGCAAGTCTCAGCTGAGAACAGTCATTCACAAACCTGGGACTCTACCACAAAATCAAGACAGCTGTAAAAGAGAATTGCACATCTTTTGAGAAAGAGCTCCTGGAATATTACTTGTCCCTAGTAGAGGTAGAAAGCATGACAATGAGCTAACAAGTGACCTTGTATCCCAAACTGTCTATTAAGACCTACATAGTATCAGACATGAAATTATGAAATTGGATAAGGTCAGATGAAATTGGTAACTTGGGGTAGAACTCAAATTGGACCAGCAGTCACAAGCATACTACATGGACAGGTAGCCCGGACCTCAATGTGACCCATTATACTGGCTCCAGGGCCCCTCCCCCAATCACATCCATATCCATGGTCCTCTATGATTAACTGAAGGAGGAGGAAAAGTTGAGCTTAATTAGTGGAGAGATTAACTAAAAACAATAGCGGTTGCATTCTAGTCACATTCTGTGAAAAGTCTTGAAGGATAGTGGAGACAGAAAAAAATCTTCCTCATATATGTGACTCTGAATGGTCAACCAGGTGGTCCACTTCGTGTGGATGGGACGTGACCTAGGCAAGCACTCTACCTCTGAGCAAGACAAGTGCTATCTCTAAGGGAGACATCTAGAAGCCCTCAACTAATGGCCAGCTGGCCGAGGACCTGAGCAGAAAGTGATTGACAGACTGCAGTTATGGAGAGGCATGCAGATGTTTATAATGGGTAAAACATATGGAGATGTTTTTCTGTCATAAACTGTTGCCCAGTAGAGAGCATTTTCACAGAGAAGTGCTAGACTACCAGCGGATAAAGGGCTCAGCCTGTTTATTAGAGTGAGCCTTTGTCATAGCCCACCGAGGAACTTGCATGACGGACACATGAAGGGAGCTGCCATGGAGGCAGAGACTGCAGCTCTGTGTGGCTTCCCCAGCTAGAGCTCCATGATGATCAACCTAGTCATGGCTGTCTCTTCAGGTCAAACTTGCCAGCAACAGAGGCTGACTCAGTGTCCTATAGAGCACTGTTCCTGGAGAAGAGCACAAAGCCACCCGGAAGTGTTATGGCTGGATCATTTGGTAGGTCTATTTTTATTTTTTTGAGGAGCCCTCATTTTGTTCTCTAGAGTCACCGTATTAATTACAGTTCCGAGAGAGAAAGAGAGATCCAAGATGGCCGATTGAGATGTAGCATGATAGAGAGCCTCTCTGAGAAAAACAACTCAAATGCTGGAATCTGACACCATGGAGAGGACTGGACGAAAGGAGAGGCATTCTTATGACCCAGGAAGAAACTGAGGAAAAAGAAAAAGAAAAAAGAAGAAGCGTGGATGGAAGGCTGGACCTGGGCATGCTCTGGTAGCTGTACTGGGCGCGTCTTGGAGTCCAGTGACTCATGATTGAGCTGGGGTCGTGGCCTGCCAAGAGTGGGAGATTGCTGAGCTCAAGACCCTTGGTGGGAGGAGGCGCTACAACAGAGAGTGGAGATGGTGAGCGGAGCTGCATGGACTTTGGTGAGTGCTGGGAACTGGATTCTCCAGAGCGAAATCACTGATAGGATGACATATTGGATTTAGGCAAGCCAGGCTTGAATTAATGGCTGAAGTGGCTACAGTTGGTGGCTCCTGGCCCAAAGTGGATTGGTGGGATCTGCTTGGGCTGGGCCATGCCTCGGATTGGGACCCAATAGCCAGGGACGAGGCTGTTCTGAACCTATGATATCCGCAGGGCACAGTCTAATGTGCTGAAATCACTCACTGGTTGAGGGGGGAGGGGTTGGCCCATACCACTGCCTCTGCGTGCACCTCACAGATCAACTGCAGACAGGGGAGGGCAGCACTGCCTGAGCCAGTAAGCTGCAGAGGGACTTAACGCAGTACATAAAGGTCTGGACACCTCCACCGTTCACCTGTCTGAGGGAAACCAGAAGCATGACAAGACAGAGAAACAGCAAAAAGCCTTCAACTGGTGACCCAGGGAAAATAAGCCCAGGAGGGGTGAGTACAGAGGAGATTGAGGGCAGCGGACATGCAGTGTCAGACACAACCTCATCGGATATAAAGAAATACTTCTGTGACCTCATTAACAAATTTAAATCTGAACTTCTAACTCAGGTGAAGCAAGATATAAGAAGATTAATAAAAGAATTGCTGGGCACTCCTTAAGAAGATGCAAATGGAAGAATGGAGGAACCCAGAGAAAGGAGAGAAGCCTTTGAGGAAGTATATAAACAAAATCTAGAATACATGAAACATCCAAAGAGAATATCAGGAAATTAAAAACTCCATTAAAAGCTGGCAAAACTTCTTAAAAGAAGCTAAAGACAGACTTTTAAAACTTGAAGATAGGTTTGCAATGTATGATTGCGAAAGGAAGGATCTCTTAAAAATAACACAGAACCAGGAAGTAACAATACAGAGGCTAGAAGATGATAAGAGGATTTATAACTTAAGAATAAAAAATGTGAATGAAGATACAGCAACAAATACAAATGAAATAAAAAGGCTAGTCACAGAAATAATTAAGGAAAACTTCCCAAGCATAGGAAATGGAAGTGATGTTCAGATATATGAGGCATACAGAACTCCAGCTAGCTACAACCAAAACCGATCTGCACCCAGACATATAATAGTCAGGATCCCAGAAATCCATCACAAGAACAGAATATTAAAAGTGGTCAGAGAAAAGAAACAGATTACCTATAAAGGAAAACTCATCAAAATCACAGCAAACTTCTCAATGAAAACTATCAAATCAAGAAGAGCTTAGAGTGAAATATTCCAAGCCCTGATAGAAAATAACCTCCAACCCAAATTGATGTACCCTGCAAAACTGTTTCTCAAAATTAATGGAGAGACAAGATATTTCCACAACAAAGAAGAACTGGGGGAGTTCCTAACCACCAATCCAACCCTGCAAAGAATACTGAAGGACATTCCAGAGAGAGAGAAGAAAATCACCAGAATTCCAGGAACACTGGCAGAAAGGCCTCAGTGAAAGGGGCAGATAGTGGAATGAAGGAGAAAAGTAAACAACAATGATGGAAAAATAGCATAGCAGAGATGAGGCAGAGAAGATTGGCTATATTGCTGTTTTGTCTTGACTGATTTTATTCAAATCTGATATGCTTGAGGGTGTCAAGTCTGAGAGTAGGGGCAACTACTCTGGGGATGGCAGGATTCAATAGGATACCCATTCTGGTTTGATTATTAACTGCCTTTGAAGTCCTATAAAGTCTCCAATGTTTGGTTTTTATTAATAGTGCTATGTACCACTAAGTTTAATTATACTATGCCTGATGATATAGACAATTTTATTGACAATAACAGGAGACATCATGGTGACAACCGTAGATCACCTAGTATTGTGGTTTTATATGTCCTTCTCATTTCATGTTTCTCTAGGAATTTGTATTGTTGACTTGTTTTAGTTTGTTTCTCCCTCTAATAGAGAAAGGCTAGGTATGCATGTAGAGACTTACACATGTGTAGAACTTCTAAACAGTTTGCAAGAATTGATTATAGTTATTGTAAAAAAAAAGAGAGAGGAAAGGGAAGTATTCTAAATGATGTAACTGCATGTATGTTTGAGTGTGTAGGATTGATGATCAGAATACTAAATTTTTTGTTGGATGGATGAACAGAGCTGATTGCAGTCTCACTGTTTAAATGTCTACTTTGTATGATTTACTTTTGTAACTTGAACAACTACTTCTAGGAGGAAAATATGTAATTGTCAACTAGTGATTTCTTACTGGTTTTTGTTTTTGTTTTTTTTTTGAAATTTTGTATTATTTCTATCCTCTTTCTGTTTCATTTTTTTTCTCTAAATTAATTTACAGTTCCACTAACAGTGTGTAAGAGTCCTTTTTATATAATGTCTTGTCCAGCATTTGTTATTGAAAATAGTCCTAACTGGGGTGATATGGTATCTTATGGAGTTTTGATTTTTTGATTTGTACCACTTCCACTTCCTCTTCTTCTTCTTCTTCTTCTTCTTCTTCTTCTTCTTCTTCTTCTTCTTCTTCTTCTTCTTCTTCT
>PVLA01009883.1:0-69664 GCA_004027455.1 Hydrochoerus hydrochaeris
GTGTGCTGGGAATCAAACTCAGGACCTTGCACTTGCCAGGCAGGTGCTTATGCTGCTGGGCTATATATCCCCAACCCTAAAACAAAAATTTTAAGATTCAAATTATGTAAGTAAGAACCAAAAGTAAATTAAGCTCTTCTGAAAAACAAATTTCAAGAGAAGATTATTGTTGTTTTCCTTAAATGAGTTGAAATTAAGAATTTTTATGTGGCCATATGTACACCACCTTCTTGACTCAATTGCTTTCAACCTGTTTTCAACCAGTACTTGCCCTGAGACTCAGGTGAGTAATTTCATCCTTTTAAAAATATTCACAGCTGTCAACGTTTTATGGGTTTCCCAAAATAAGAATTCTTCTGCGTTGATATTGGAGTAATATAAGCCAATGAAAGCCAGAGATTGACTGAATGGCTAAGTGCAGGGGTTTCATAGTTAACAGCTGAAGAAAAACAGGGTAGCTACTAAGTCCTTGAAAACTTCAGGTAATAAGAGATATGCTAATGACTTTGGGTACTTGCTGTTACTTGACAGAGATCTTTTCCATTTTCCCTGCCTTGTGATCCAATCTACAAAGCAGCTCAGCCATTCCCAGGGCATATGGTCCCGAGGAGATCTCTGAAGCTGCACTGGGTCTGTTTTGCTTTGCATTCTGGATTTTTTAGAAGCAGGTTTTCTTCCAATAGCAAATTTAAGATTGAGAATGTTCCTATATTTTAAAATACAGTCTTCCCTTATAACCATTTCATACCATGTGATGGACAGATATGAGAATACATTTGTGGGCTCCTGTATCAAAAATTGTGTTTGTTTTTTGAGCACCTAGAGGAAAAATTGAACTTGTCAAAAGCAAGACACAGGATAGCATTGTTTCTTTATGTTTTACAATGAAAGTAAAACCAAAACAGGTAAGCTTAATCCTCTGGTAATTTTCCATCTTAGATAGAATGTAAACAGAGGGTATATCTGTAGATGAAACAGCAGGATCTACCTTTTTTATCAACAGGAAACTTCTAGACATCATTCCATGGTAATGGTTACGACTAGGCTTTACCTGACGACCCATAGAACCTCCCCCCATGCACTCACACACTTGCTTGTGTTGAAACAATACATGAATGAAAGCAATTTAAAAATGTTCTCCTAAAGATTGCTTTCTAAGTAACAAAAAGGAAAAGAAAAACAGAAAAAATTTAGTCTTTTCAAGTTTACAGAATACCAGAGGATAGCAACCTTCAGTTTTTGAAAGGAAAATAAATGTACCCTTTAAATGTCCTACAATCAGACACGAGATGTGTCCCTTAAGCTCCAAGATTTCTTCCAGTTCTGACCTTTGGGTTTTCTCGAGGCAGGTACTCAACTTTCTTCTCCGACTCAGCTGTGAGGCTCTTGGGCCTCCATCTAACAGATGTTATCTACCCTGGCCTGGAGCTCACCGCCCTGCAGGGATGCGTGAGGGGTCCTTGAAGGGCAAACCACTCTAGGATCTCTTTCCCCACCTTTCAGCTGCCCTGCGCTTTCCTTAGCTGACCTCCTTCCCCAGATGCTTTCCTAGCTCAGGCCTCTCCAGTGTGTCCTGTCCTTGTGGGGCCCCTGAAGAAATCCTACATGCAGCCTCCTCTGCCCTTACTGTTTAATTTCCATCTGTTCTGAATCCCATTGCCTTACAAATCTTCAACCATGAAAAAAAAATGTAATAATGCTGATTTTTACCTCACATTACAAAAGATGTGTTCACTGGGAGACATTGGAAAACATAGATGAATGTCATATACATAAAGAATGTCAAAGTCATAATCCAATCACCTGAACTATGACTAACATTTTGGTGTGTTTGTCTTTGGTCTTTTTCTAAGCATTGTATACACATATAAGTGTGCTTTTTTATTTCTTTTCCTCGAGCTCTTACAGAATATGTACTTTCCTATTCTGTTTCTTTGACTTTGCAATAGCATTAGGTAGGGTGTGAAAACCTGATTTGTAATGGCTAATGCTGAAGTTCATGGAGGGATATTGATGTTATTGTGCTGCTATTAAGCTAGAAACTCAGAAAAATGCAGTTGCTGCAGTATTTCTTATCCTTTGCCGAAGCACTCTTGAGCAAAGAGCCATAATTAAGAAGAGCAGCAGCCAAGTGTGGGTTGAGGAACTACCTGATTAATAACAGCCCAGCAGCACCTGTAAGCAGAACGTGGCCACATTTCCATGCTCATTGATCTGAGTGAGACTCCTGGTTCCCATCCTAGCGAATTCTAAGAAGAGTCAGCCCTGTGGAACACACTTGGGCTTGACTAACCTACTTGGTTCTGTGTCTTTGGCAAATTACTTACCCTCTCTTGGTATTTCTTTATGTGTGAAATGGGGAAGATAATAACACCTCATAGGGTGCTTGTGCAGATTAAATGAGATAAACAGACAAGATGCTTATCACAGTCCCTAGCAGATAGTAAATGATCCATAAATGTTAGTTTTACCATTTCCCTATTGTTGAACATTTATGTGTGTTTACATATTTTATTATTATAAACTTATTTGTTAATCAGAATATTTGTTGAGTGCTCAGTATGTTCTAGATTTCTGAATACGGAGAATGACAGAGATAACCAAGGCTAAACTGGTGTCTGAGCTTATGGAGTTTAAATTTGTTTGGGAGACATGGTAAACAGGGAGGTAAGTTCAGATGGTGACCAAGGCTATCAGTCGAATGCAACAAGGCTACACACTGAACCAAGGGCTGGTAACTGCAGGGAGAGTGACCAGGGAGGGCCTCTCTGAATATCTAGTCATCTGACACTTGAGCAGATACCTCAATGAAAGGGGAGGAATTTGAAAAACAAATGAAAGACCTTGAGTTGGGATTGATTTTGGGAAACTCGATTTCAGAATTCAGATCAGAATTCAGAGGCAGTGAGTGAGAGGGGGTTGGGAAGTGGGCAGGGCCCCCTGCTCATGGAGTGCCATAGAGGTCAGGACATTACTGCAGGGTGTCATGACATGCCCTGGAGGGTCCTGCACAAGGAGGAGCACTAAATCTGGTGTGCCGGAGCTGACCTACTCAAGGATATTCAGAGTTTGTGTGTACATCTCTTTCCAACTCTGCTTTCAATGACATCCCATTGGTAATTTGAAATCAACTGTAGTGAGACGTTTATACCGCAGAGATTCATAGCAGATGTCATGAATCAGGGTTTTCTTCTCCCATGTTTTCTTCTCCAAATGTTGAATATTTACGACCATGCCACTGGAACGAACTGATCTAAGTTTTTAAAACACCTCCTCATCTCTGTAGAGAAAGAGTTATGGAGAGCTGATGTGCACTTTTGAGAATTTCTGTAAGAGAAATTACTAGAAGTGAAATGATTGCATAAACTTATCTAATTGGTCCCCCTGCTAAAAATTTCACCAATTTTTACTTCCACTAATAGCAAGATATAATTCTCCTTTACCGTTTTATTGTATGCATGTATGTGTTTTATTTATAGGGATAGAACTCATGACCTCTCCCCTGTACTCTTGATAACAGCTAGCATTACTTCCTCTTCCCTACAGAAAAAGATAACTTGGTTAGATAAAAAAAATGATATTTTATTTGATTACATGTTTCTTGGTAAGGTTTTTCTGTAGACCTTAGTTTTTTTCTGACTTTGTTGCTATTGCTGCCATACAGGCAAGTTTTTTTGTTTTTGTTTTTGTTTTGTTTTTTCACCATGTTCAACACTTGCCTTGATACCCCACTGAGATCTGAACTCTCAGCGTCTGGGAAGCTCTGTCCAGCCCGGCTTTGCCTTGTCCCTCCAGCTTCACCGTCCCACATTTCATCTGATCTTTCCAGAGAATAACATGTCAGCTGGGCACAGGTGGCTTTCTCTCGCTGCTTCTCCTCTCCTGCTGGAGCACTTTGTGGAGTCTGTTCTTCTGTCTAGAACTTTACATTCTGTTTCCTGTACAGCTGACTTCTTTTTGCTCTTCAGATCTGGGCTCACATCTTCTCTCCTCATGTAGGACTTTACTGACTGCTTTATTAATATGAAATGACTTACTTTCTTAAACCATGGCTATTTATTTATACTTAGGACAGTTTCATATTGTTGTCTCTTAACAAATGTTATTACGCATCTTTTTTTGAATTTTCACATTGATCGTATTATGGTCAAAGGAGTTCTTTTCATTGGAATGGTTAGCATTGGCTTATTGTGGCTTAATGATATCTCTGAGTTAAGGTATTTTAAGTACAAAAAGTTCAGTGATTGATAACAAAATATTATAAAGTAACATAGTATTATAATAAAATATTATACAGTAACATATGACTTCAAAACACTTGTTACTCAACTGAAATGACAGCTCATACTTTGGGGGAAATATTTGCAAAAATTTCTATCTGATAAGGAACTCAAACAAATAATTCAATAACAAGAAAATAAATAACTGTCAAAAAAGGCAAAGGACCTGAATAGACATTTCTTAAAAAAGATATATAAGTGGTCAACAGATTTATAAACAATACTCAACATTACCAATCATTAGGGAATGCAAGTTAAAACCACAATGTGATGTTGCTTCACATTTGGTAGAATGGTTTTTGTAAAAAGACAAAAGGTAAATGTTGGTAAGGATGTAGAGAGAAGGGAACCGTAGTATACAGCTTGTGGGAATATAAATTAATATAGCCATAACGGAAAATCATAATAGCAGTTCACTGAAAGCTAAAAGTAGAACTATCATATGATCTAGCAGTCCTACTTCTGTGTATAATTTCAAAGGAAATTAAATCAGTATGTCAAAGAGACACTGCTGTCTTCATGGCAGCACTATTCATAATAGCCAATCAAACTACGTGTCTGTCCTTGGGTAGATGAATAAGGAAAACGGTGATGCAAATATACAATGGAATGCTATTCAGCCTTAGGAAAAGAAGAAAATTCTGTCATTTTTGACACCATGGATGAATCCTGAGGACATTATGCTAAGTGAGATCAGCCAGGCAGAGAAAGACAAATACCAGATGACCTCACTTATATTTGGAGCCTAGAAGTGGAGAATAGAATGGTGGTTATCAGATGCTGGGAGGAGAAATGGGAAATGTTGTTCAAAAAATACACAAGTTTTTAGTTAAGCAACAGAATATATTTTTGAGATCTATTAAATAGCATAATGACTATAGTTAATAACAATGTGCTGTGTGTTTCAAAATTGCTAAGACTTCTAGTGTTGTTATCACAAATAATTATGATGATGTGAAGCAGTGGATATGCTAATTAATTTGCTCCAATCATTTTACAATGCCAGCGTACATTAAAACGTCACTTAATAACTCATAAATATATTATTATTGTTATTTAAAAACGGATGCCCATTATTTAATGTTACTCATTAATATGAACAAATAAGAACCACCACTAATTGCATGTTTCCCTTGTGGCTGCAGTGATTTCTCTAAGTGCTCACCAGTGGCGTCCCTGACTGGTGACCGTAAAATCCATGTGCCGCCTCGTACCATCTCAGGCTTCTCTTCTCACTAAGTGGCTCATGTGTGCAGTCTAAATTCTGACAGTTTACATTCTCCTTTTTAGATTTCCACAATTGCTTTTGAGTTCAACTTTCTTCTTCCTGTATCTAAGTTTCTTCTTCTCTATAAGCTCTTTATGCCAGTGAGAAAAGTCCTGTAGGACCTCACAGTAAAGGACAAACAAACCTAAAACCTCTTTCCCTGGACACATTAGCCCTCTTTATCCTCTGTCCATTCCTCTGCTCTTTTTACGGCACACCTTGAAAGAGGTGTCAGTGTTGTCTCCCCTTTCTCATCTCACGTTGTATTAGCTTTTCATAGCTGAGACATGATATCTGATACCTACAATTGAAAGGAAAAGTTTAACTTGGCTCACAGGTTTGGAGAACTTGGTCCATGGTCAGCTGGCTTTGAGGCAAGAGCATAGTGGTAGAAGGTCATGGTGGAGAAAAGCTTCTCACTTCATAGTGGCTGGCAGGAAGAGTGGATTAGAGCAACAGAGAGGAAGGGCCCAAGGAGCAGATATAGTATCCAAACTTATGCCTCCGTGATCCACCAAGACACATGTAAAAGTGTGCTCCACTAATCCCTCAGGCTGCTCACAAGGCATCTGAGTTAATATTCAGCTTCTACCCCTTGACAGCTTGACACCCAGATACATTTCTCTAGATAATGCTTAATTTACATATAAACATAAGTTTATAATTCTGACATTGTATACTGAAATTATATAATTTACTTTTGGATCATACACGAGTTCACAGCTAAGAATTTGCCTTGAGCACCACAGAAAACTTTGCACTTGGATTTTTCAGCCCCTTGACAGCTACCCCTTGACAGCTTGACACCCAGATACATTTCTCTAGATAATACTTATTTTACATGTAAACATAAGCTTATAATTCTGCCTAACATGATCTTATGTATAATTGAAAATAAAATATTCTCTTCCCCAAAGTCAGCAATTCCAGCATTGCTGGAAAATCCAAGTGCAAAGTTTTCTGTGGTGCTTAAAGCAAATTCTTAGCTGTGAATCTTGTATGATACAAAAATAAATTATATAATCTCAGTATACAATGGCAAGTGTAAGCATTCTTATTCCCAAAGAAAGGAATAGGGAAATAGAAAAGAATTAGACCAAAACAATACAAAACTCAATAGGGGAAACCTTAAGAAGCTCCATATTTGGCCTCTGGGGTACATGATGGTAATGTGTGAGTTTCAAAAAGCATGGGTGGCCCTACACCTGTGACCTTGCTGGTTCAGCCTGCGTGGCCTCTCTCTCTCTCTTGGGTTCACTCCATTTTCTGCTGCCAGCTTTCTGGGCACATGCTTAGCATTCCTAGCATCTTCAGATCCCTAAGGTCTCCAGTACACTTTTAGCTTCATTTCCAAGGTCTCAAGTACACTTTTAGCTTCATATTCACAGCTTCTCACACCCCCTTCTCAAGGACACATTGCCTGGCCTCCCATGACTTTCTTGGAGAAAATCTGGCCAGAAACCTCCATGACTCAATAACTCTTGCACTCTGCATGCCTGAAAAATCAGCATTAATTGTACAAGGTCTATTATTATAATTGTACAGGTCTAATTGTACAAGCGCAAGTAGACTATGGATGCTGAGGCCTTCTTTGTACCTGGATGGCTTAGCATAATGAAATGAATTCCAGTGAACCGGTTACCAGGTAGCCCTTTTCCCAGGCCCAGGGCCTGTCTTTTCAGAAGAAAGCTTTATAGTTTTTCACCCTTTGTTCTACCAAAAACTGATTCTTGAGGTGCCCTCAAGGAATCTTTTTTTTTTGGGGGGGTCCCCATTTAAAGTATTTCTTAAAGTAGTTCTTTCTTTCTTTCTTTCTTTCTTTCTTTCTTTCTTTCTTTCTTTCTTTCTTTCTTTCTTTCTTGATGTATTTGGAATTGTACCTAGGGCCTTCTTGTGAGCTACATCTCCAGATGTTTTGAGTTTTAATTTTGAAACAGTCTCAGTAAATTGCCCCGGTTAAGTTTGAACTTATGACCCTCCTGTCTCAGCCCCTCACAGTGCTAGGATTACAGGTATAAACCACCATACCTATCTACTTCATTTCTTTTTAGTGGCACTACTATCTTCTGCAATCATACCTCCTTTGGCCCCAACTTTATACATGGTTCCTTTTGGGCCAAAATGTAAGTTTTTCAAATTTTTCTGCTCTGCTTTTTGCACCTAAGCCTCGCTATAAATATATCAAAATGCATCCAGGAGTACTCATACCATAGGCTTAATGTTGGACTACTTTGAAATTTTCTCTGCCAGATCAATTAGTCTACTGCCCTTAAATTCAGCCTCACAAAAATTCTTGAGACATGGCAAGAATGTAGACAATTTTTTGCCCAAGTATAACATGCATGGCCTTTAGTTCAGTTCCTGATAGGTTGCTCAATTTCAACTGAAACTTCCTGGCCATCCCTTTTCTGTCTGCATTTCTGATCTCCTACACTCACACCACAATAACCCATAAAGCTATTATTACAGTATTTGAGGCTGTGTCTGCCCCACATTCAAACCTTTCCTAATTCCTCTGGAAAACTAGTTCTGAGCCACACGGTTAGGTGTAGTCACAGCAATGATTCCACTTCTCTGATAACAACTTTCTGTATTAGTCAGGTTTTTATTCCTGAGACACAACAGATGACACTCATAATCTAAAGGAAGAGAGATTTAATTTGGCTCATAGTTTCAGAGGATTCAGTCCACGGTCAATTGACACCAAGACAGAAACATAATAGCATAGGAGTCGGGTGGAGAAAAGCTAATCATTTTATGGTGGTCAGGAAGTAGAGTGGTTTGGGAAGAGTGCCAGAGAGGAAAAGTCCAGGGACCAGATGTAGTACCCAAGGTTACATCTCCATGACCCACCCAAACACATCCAGAAGTATGCTCCACTGATCCCTTAGGCTGCTTAAAGGCCAATCAAGTTGACAATATCACCTAACCATCATCTCCTCCCACCCCACCCCAATAGGATTCTGTTTTCTCAAACTGCTCATGGTAAGGTTCTTAGTGATATCCCTGCTTCTAATATTATAATTCCTTCTCTGTCTTTATTTGACTTCTCAGAGTCTTTGCTACAGCTGACTACTCTGTTGTTCTTGGAACATTCACCTCTCTCCGTTTTGGTGATAACATGCTTTTCTAAGCCTTCTTTTATGTTTTTTTAACTGTTTAGTCTGTTGCTGCTTCTTCCTCTGTGCTGTCCCCCTAAAATACATATGCTCTAGGACTGGGTGTCTAGCTCTCTTTTATCTGTGCACATCTCTATGAGCTCATTCACTTTTATGTGTGTAAATACATCTTTGTGCAAATGACTCCACCATTTATAGATTCTAGCTTCATACCTCCTCTGAACCACTAGGCTTAAATCCATCTGCTTTCTTGATATCTTAAATTGGGTGTCTAGTGGACATCTTCAGTGTATCCAAATAATTTTTTACTTAAGCCATTCTCCAATCTCTTTCTCCTCCATGTCTTCCCTTTCCCATGGGTGACACCACCATGTATGTGGATCCAGTGCTAGCCAATACCAATGAGTTAAGGAAGAATGTAGTGGGAGTAATAGCTACACCCTGCAACGGACCTATTACCAGGACAAGTCCAGTCTCTAACATGACCCTCCATATTTAGTAGCACACTTGTGCCTCAGTATCTGTGGGAGGTTTATTTCAGGACCTCCAGTGGACACCAATATATGTGGGTGCTCAAGTCCCTTATATAGGTGTAGTATTTTCATTTAGCCTATCATATACTCCCATATAATGTAGTTAATCTATAAATTATGCTCCCATATAATGTAGTTAATCTATAAATTATGTGTAATACCTAATACAACATAAATTTTATATAAATGTTTGTATACTATATTGTTTAGAGAATTATGACAAGAAAAAAGTGTGTTCCTGTTTTATACATACAATTTTCTTTCTTCCTGTACGGGGGATTGAACCCAAGGCCTTCATATTAGGTTTTATCTGCAGCCCTTTTTAATATTTTAAATTTTGTGATAGAGTTTTACTAAGTCATTAATTTGCACAGGTTGGGCTTGAAGTTGAGATCCTCCTACCTCAGTCTCTCAGAGTGCTGGGATTACTTTTGTGTACTACCATACTTGGCTTGCAATTTCTTTTTTTTCAAATATTTTCACTTGAAGTTGGTTGATACCAGAGGATACAGAGGGCTTATTGTCTATGTCTCTGGACACAATGTGTATAGCCAATTCTTCCCACCACTCCCAATTCCTATTCCTTTACTTCTGAGGAGTTTTGAGCTCATAATGGCTCTAGAATGAGAAGCATTAAATGATAGAGTATGCAGTAGTATTCTGTCTACTTGAAAGGTTATGCTTATGCCAGAGAAGTTCGACTTTCTGTTTTTGTTTTGTTTTTTCTTTTCCCCAGTACAGTTCCTATTTTGCTGTGGTTTGGAGCTGGAATTGTTGATGAAAGATGGTGCATTTATGGAAATTCTTTCAGGCCAGTGGACTTGTTCTTTTCCATTACCATTCTCAATTTTTATTTTTTTCAAATCTTGTTTAAAATTTTATCTAAAGAGGAAAAAAAGCAAAACAGAAAAAGAGGTAGAATTTCAGAAAAAAAAATAAACAGTAAGAAATCACTAGTTGATAAAGTACATATTGTCTTGTTAGACATAGTTGTTCAAGTTACAAAATTAAACCATATAGAGTGGGCATTCAAACAGTGAGGCTACACAGAAGTTCAATGATCCAATAACAACTTAGCAACATGGTTACCAATCCTACACACTTAAACATAAATGCAGTTATATCCTTTAGAGCACTTTATGTTCCTCCTTTTATTTTTTTTTTAATTTTTTTTATTTAAAGGGAAACAAAAGCATGTAAAGGGTAGAGATAATACAGAATTTCAAAAAAATGATAAACAATAAGAAATCACTAGTTGATAAATTACATATTGCCCTCTTAGAAATAGTTCAAGTTACAAAATTAAAGCATACAAAGTAGATATTCAAACAGTGAGAGTGTAAACAGCTATGCATGCATGGGTCCTTACATGTATTTCTATCCTTTCTGTATTATAGGGAAAAACAAAACATAGCAAGACAAAACAAGACAAATTCCTATAAAAACATGAAACCAAAAAGTCATATAAAACCACAGTACAAGGTGATCTACAATGATTACTGTGTTGTTTCTTATTATCTTCAATAGAATTGTCTATATCATCAGGCATAATTGAATGTAGCAGTATAATTGAATATAGCAGTACATAACAATATTAGTAAAAATAAAACATTGTAGACAGTATAAAACTTCAAAGGCAGGTAATAATCAAACCAGAGTGGATATTCTAGTGAGTCTTGTCATCTTCAGTGCAGTTGCCTATACTCTCAGACTTGATACTATCAATCATAACAGCTTTGAATAAAATACAAAACAGTGATCTAACAGACCAGATTCAATTATGATCAGTCATGGTAAAACAGTGTAGGTTATACAGAGCTTTAGATTAAGTTAATAGGAAATTAAGGATGATTACTGTACTATGTCCTGTTATTTTTGGGATTACTGTCTGTGCCCTCAAATCTAGTACAGGTAGAATGACTGGGACAGAATATAATACATCTAAGCAGAGTAGTGTGAGTAATATGTGTTTTAAATCCTGGTGCACTATTAACAATATAGTGTATCAAGGCCATCTATGTTAGAGATTCTAGTTATCCTTCTCTGCCTCATTTCTGCTATACTATTTTTCTGCTCTTGTTTGTCTAGTTTTCTCCTTCATTCTACTGCCTGCCCCACTCATTGAGGCCTTTCTGCCATTGTTCCTAAAATCCTGGTATTTTTTTTCCCTCTCTCTAGAATGTCCTTCAGTATTCTCTGTAAAGTTGGATTGGTGGTCACTAACTCCCCCAGTTCCTCTTTGTCATGGAAACATCTTGTTTGTCCATTAATTTCTAGTGACAGTTTTGTAGGATACATCAATCTGGGCTGGAGATTATTTTCTTTCAGGGCTTGGAATACTTCGCTCCAAGCTCTTCTTGATCTGATGGTCTTTGTCGAGAAGTCAGCCATGATTCTGATGGGCTTACCTTTATAGGTAATCTGTTTCTTTTCTGTGACAGCTTTTAATATTCTGTTTTTATATTGAATTTCTGGTATCTTGATTATTATATGTCTGGGTGTAGCTCTGTTTTGGTTGTAGGTGGCTGGAATTCTGTATGCCTCACATAAAAGAATGTCATTTTCTTTTCCCATGCTTGGGAAGTTTTCTTCAATTATTTCTGTGAATAGCCTTTGTAATTCACCTGTATGTATTCCTGCTTCTTTGTTCACATTTCTTATTCTGAAATTGTAGATTCTCTTGTCATCTTCTAGCCTTTGTATTGTTACTGCCTGTTTCCTTGTTATTTTTAAGAGATCTTTCCTTTCATGATCACACATTGCAAACCTGTCTTCAAGTTTTGATAGTCTATCTTTAATTTCTTTTAAGGAGTTTTGCCAGCTTTCAATGGAGTTTTTAATTTCCTGGTAGTGTCTTTGAATCTGCTTTATGTATTCTATATTTTCTTTATATTCTTTATCAAATGTTTCTCTTTTTTTTCATTTTCCGCCTTTCTTCCATCTGTATCTTCCTGAGAGATGCTTCCTGAGAGCATTTCTTTTATAACTCTAGTCATATCTTGCTTTACCTGATTTAATATTTCAGTTTTGAGCTCATCTACAAGGTCTCGAAAATATCTCTTAATGTCCATTGAAACCATGTCTGATGTTGCATGCTTGTGGCCCTTAGTCTCCCTTGTTTTTCTGTCTCCTGGATCAGTGCTCTCAGGGTTCTGGGCTGGGGGCCTCCTCATGCCTCTCTACCCCCTGTCATGGCCCTGGCTTCCTCCACACAGGTTACAGTGCAGGTCCCAGCCTCCTTCCCTGTTGGCCACATTTCCTCCAAAGCACACTGGTGAGGGACCTCTGCCCTCTGCTGACTGCTCTTGTCACTGAGGTGTAAGCAGCGGCTGTGTATGCCTGCTCCTCCCCACCTTGGCAGCCAAACTTCAGGGGCCTTCACCCAGTTAGTGTGTGCTAGGTGCAGGGAATGGATTTGGGATGGCTCATTGGGTCCCAGCCAGGGGCTTGGCCCAGTCCAAGAAAATTGCAGGAATCTGCTCTGGGGAGGGAGCAACCAACTGAAGTCACTGTCACTCCCAGTTCAGGCTCCTCCTACCTGATTTCAATATGTTGCCCATTTGGTCACACCCTTCCTATGGGGGGGGTGTCTCATTCCCAGCACTGACTGTGGATTAATGAAGGTTCCTTCAATGGCTCCGCTCTCCGTTGGGCTCATCAACCCCTGACTTCAGTGCTGCTGTGCTTCCTGTGAGTGGCAGCGGGAATGAGTTTGGGCAGCTCTGCCAGCCGGTGTGGATTCAAGCTGATGCAAATTCAGGCTGGTGCAAACTTGTTGGGTCTCCGCGAAAATGCTGTGTCCCATAATTGTTAGCTGTTCCAGTTGTAGTCCCAATGTATTTGATGAGCTTTTTTACGTTTTCATTTCTTCTTGTGTCAAGAGGATACATTTCCCTCTGTCTGGGTCTCTCCAGGGTGTTTTATTCTGGTACATGAGTTGTTTTTCCTGGGAGGTTTTGTATTTTGTTGCCATCTTGACTTCTCCCCTCGAAACGCAAATCATGATCTAGTAGGGCTCGTTACAGCGATGCTTGGGTGATCCATTCTCACAGTCACTCATCTTCAAGCCACACTTCTCTCAGTGCTGAGCTGGAGGGTGATGTGCTTGGCCATTTTGTGCCACACAGCATGGACCTGGTGGCTCTGCCCTTTCTCTTTCACAAGGTTCTCCTGGGACAGCAGGTTCTTGATACTGCACCCAACTAAGAGGATGGCATCTCTCCACTTGACCAATGTGTTCACTATATGCATCCTCATTTGGGCCTGCAGCTCTGCTGCTGATCTGACCACCTGGGTTGCCTTGATCTCCTCTGTTTCCCAGACGATGTCAGTGTCTGGAGTCCAGGGCCTGTGTCTTCTCCTCTTCACCTCCATCAAGTCATGCTCTGGGCTGAGCTAGGGTGAGGCTCTTGGTCAGCCTGTGCCACTCTGAGTGGTTTTTATGGTGGTTTCGTGCCTAGTGTCTCACAGGTTCATCCTGAGTCAACAGTTCTCTAAGATTCTTTCTCATATAGTACAAGATAGGACTCCATTTCAAAAATATCTCGATTGGCTTGAAACATGTAATATTTTCAGTGATAAACCTGTCAGCCACAGATGTCTCTTCTTTAACACCCTTCTCCTTTTCTGGAATCTCTGGGTTGAGGTTGTGGCCCAGCTGCTCAGCCAGCCTGCAGCCCTCAGGCTGACCCTGGTGGTGGCCACTTCCCTGGTTGGTCTTAGGCTGACCTCTTCTGAGGAGGACCTCCAGACACTCCTTAGGGTTAGACTTCCAGATGCTCCTTGTATCATGTGGAGGAGCTGGTTATGTCAGATTCTGGGACACATTTAATAAACAACTATTGGCTGAACTTTTGGCTCATAGTGGAGTTGGATCCATTACCATGTCTACTGATAAGTTGAATCAGTATCTTACCACAGGAGATCTTGATGGATATTTGAAAATCTCATGAGGACCAGATAACTTCACTGGAGATGCGCGAGTGGGGTGTCCATTTCCTGATTATCTCTGCCTCTGCTGACTGCAGTATTTGTGTGACTGGCATCCACAGTGCTCCTCGCTTCTTCATTTTTCCTACTGAAGGCAACACAGTCAGGGGACATCTTCACCCTCAGACCCACACAGTGGGAATGGATTTCAGCCCACCTGGTGCTCAGGAGATGCTGAGAGGTCACAGTCCTTACATTCAGACAGGTGTTGCAGCTGCTGCCAGGCATCTGCAGTAAGCACAGCTTGAAATTCTAGTCTCTGGAAACAGGACTGGGGCTCCATGGTTGTCTCTTCCCTCCTTTGAAGTTGTGCTTCCAGGTGACAAGATCCTGCTCTGAATCCACCCATGGGAGCTTCTTGGCCAGGTGCACGACTCCACTGTGGACTCTCTTTCCCTCTGACCATAATGCTCAGTTCAGCCTGTGCTTGGAAGCCTGGAGGATACGAGGCATCCTCGGTCTTCTTGAAGTTTCTCAGTCAACTTTTTCTCCACATTTTTGGTTTCCACCTAGTCTACCATGACCATTTGCTTTCTGGGGAATTTCCGCCCTCCACTCATTCTGAATTTCTTCCATCTGTTTCTTTACTTCTGCTTCCTCAGGATGTGTCCTCAGCTTGGCTTCTATCATTTCAGCACTTGGCAGTCTGAGGGAGGAGGATTGCTCCATGTTTGAGGTCGGCCTGGGTTACAAAGGAGATTCAAAACTCTTCCTCTAGGAGTCATCAAAGCATGATTTATTTTACTCCTGAGACACTACAAAGGATTTCTGAGAGCAGCTGAAGGTGATCAGTGAAGACAAACTCAGGCCGTGATGGATTCAATGTGAAATCCTCTGCATCGTAAGTTTGAGAGCTGGGGAATTTACAGCCCATGTTCCCCTGCTGGAACCTAGGATCATTGTCTGCCTCAGGGCAGCAGCAGGCTCAGGGAGACCAAAGGAATGACTCATATGGGTGGCATCTTCTGACTCTGGGAGAGCAGAAGGCTCCATCTTGGGTGGGTTCCTCAATCCAACAGAGGTCTCCAAATTCAGCTCTGGCGAGAGCAGCCACTGCTTTCCAGGATCAGTGTGGGCTGCAAATCTCCAAGGGGCAGAGGAAAGGCTCAGGGTGGCTTTGTCAACTCCATGACCCAGCTGTGTCTCCACACAGTTATTTTCAGGGATGCATGAGTCCCAATGCTCGTTGGACACAAGGTGGCAAAGTGGTCACTGCGAAGTGCTTGGGGACAGGTTTCCAGGCAGGGAGCATGGCAGAGCTGGTGGGCGATGGGCTTGGCCATCTTGTGCCACCCAGCATGGACCTGGTGGCTCTGCCCTTCATCTTTCACAGGGTTTACCTGAGAAAGTAGGTCTTTGATGCTGTGCCAGGTAAGGATGACATCTCTTCACTTAAGAAAAGTGTTTACTATTTGGGTCCTCATTTGGGCCTGCAGCTCCACTGCCAATCTGAGCACCTGGGTTGCCTCGATCTCCTGTGTTTCCCAGATGATGTCAGTGTCTGGAGTCCATGGGCTGTGTCTTCTCCTCTTCACCTCCATCAGAGTGGTGCTCTGGGCCGAGCTGAATGGCTAGGTTCTTCATCTGTGTGCACCACTCCAAATAGTTTTCCTGGTGGCTTTGTGTTGGGCACCTCGCAGGGCCGTCCTGAGAGAGCAGGTCTCTGATACTCTGTCTTAAATAGAAGATGATGGACCTCCGTTTTGAAACTGGTTCCACATTTTTCAAGCATGTGAAATTTTCAGTGATAAACCTGTTGGCCATAGATGTCTCTTCTTTAACATCCTTCTCCTTTTCTGGAATCTCTGGGTTGAGGTTGTGGCCCAGCTGCTCAGCCAGCCTGCAGCCCTCAGACTGACCCTGGTGGTGGCCACTTCCCTAGTTGGTCTCAGGATGACCTCTTCTGAGGAGGACCTCCAGAATCTCCTTGAAGAGCAGGGACATTTGTCTCGTTTCAGTCAGCTTTTGAGTTACTTCCAACAGATCTTGTTGCTTTTTTATGAGGAGCACAGGCAACCTCAGCTGCTGGTCAGAGGCAACTTGGCAGCTGTGTCCTGCTCCTGGGTGTGTGTTCTCTTCTGGAGAACAGAATCGTCATCATGCTTCCTTCCAGCTCCATGTTTTGGCAGCTTGTCCAGGGATCTAAGAGCTGCTATGGGTCTCGCTGAACTGGAGTTGCAGTGGGCAACCTGCACTTCACAATCTCGCATCCTGGGGCTTATTTCCTCTGTGAATGGTACCACATTCATCTCCGCCCCAGGACTGTGATTGCGCGGTTCCATCATAGGGACTGTGGTGGATGTGGATTTACATCCAAGGACTGGAGCTGCTCACTGTGGCTGAATCCTGTGAGCACAGCATGGTAAGGACATGGCCAGGATCTGCACTGTTACTTTCAAAGCTTCATCTGATGGTTGGTCAGCCTGCACTCTCAGCAGAGATGCTCACAAGGGCAGCACTTTCCACTTTAGCTGTGAGACTTCCAGAATCAGGGGGTAACAGGAGTGATGCAGAACCACAGAGCATCCATGTCCAAGTGAAGGAAAGAGGAGTGGATCAGCACTGAGAAAGGGGCCTCCTTCACCCCACACCATCCTCCAATTAAACCACGGGATGACATTGGCTTTCAGATGATCTCAGGCTCTGAAGAAATCAGTGACCTTTCTGTAAGGTCAACAGAAGGGAGGGGTCCTATTAGTCTTTTGGTATATACGGTCATCATGGCAAACATCTGGATGTGATGCTTTCTGCAAAGGTCACCAACACTGCTGAAGGCCTCCAAAGTGCTCTCTGTACATCAACGCAGTCCCCTCTCCTCCTCTGCATCCTGCCTCCTTCACTATCTCTGTGGCATCTTGACTCACCTCTTCATTTCTCAAGCTGAAGGCAACATAGTCAGGGGACACTGATTCAGCCATCTACATCCTCAACCCTGTGCAGAGGGAACAGCTTTCAGCCAGCCTGGAGCCCAGGAGGTGCTAATACTTGGAGAGGTCACAGTCATTACCTTCAGACAGGTGATGCAGCTGCTGCTAAGCTTCTGCAGAGAGGGCAGCTCCAAATTCTAATCCATGGAAACAGGATTGGGGCTCCATGGTTGTCCCTTCCAGGTGACATGCAGGTGTGCTTCCAGGAGTCCACACAGGTGAGCTCCAGGGCCAGGTGCACAAATCCACTGTGGAGTCCCTTTCCCACCTGAGCACACTGCTTTGCTCAGGCTATGCCTGGAAGACCCGAGGACATGAGGCAGTCTCAGTTTCTCCTCAAGTTTCTCATCCAACTTTTCCTCTGTATTTTTGGTTTCCATCTAATCTGCCTTGACTGCTTCCATTCTGGGGAATTTTCCTCCCCCACTTGTTCCAAATTTCTTCCTTCTGGTTCTTCACTTCTGCTTTCTCAGGATGTGCTCTCAGTTTGGCTGCAGCCAGGACTGCACCTTCTTGGGCAGCTCCTCCTCCAGGGTGAAGATGTAACAGTGCATCACTGTCAGCTGGGACCCATCCTCGAACTCCCCCTGGTAGACATGACTTGTCACAGAGGAGATGAACCTGGCCTTGTAGAGGTTGCCATGCATCTACCGCAGCTCCTCGAGCTCACCCTCGGCTAGGGGCTCCAGCTGTATGCAGTCTTTGGTCTCAGGTCGGTGGTGGTCTGCAGCACGCCGCCCTGGAGGTTGTAGAGGCAGCACTGCGGGGAGCACACTTCGGGGAGTGTACTGTGCACTCTGCGACATACAGGCCAGGGCCCACCCCTCCCTGGGCACAGAGGGCTGGTTATTACTGTATGGGATTGTGCCATGCACCAGGAACATGTCCATTATTCCTTGACCAGCTCAGGGCACACATCATAGCTGCTGGCTTGGATCTGCAGGCAGCACTCGGCGCAGGTGATCAGTGGGCTGGTACCATTGTCAGCCACACAAGAGTTGGCTAGCTGAGGCTTGGTGTTCTTCCCACTGGAGGTGATGCACATCTCAAGGATGAGTGGCCATGTCCTCTGTTTGCACCTGGAAGGTGGCAGGGCTGAAGATCCCTGGAGGACAAAGGCCAGGGGCCACTCCTTGTCTGCCTGCAAGGTTGTGATCTAATAAGATTCATCACAGTGATACATGGATGGTCCATTCTCACAGTCACTCATCTTCAAGCCACACTTCTCTCGTTTCTTTCTTCCATTTCCCTGAGAAGGCACATCTGTCCATCAAGGCCCATAACCTGAGTTGTCCCGATTCTCATGTTTTAAAAAGTCATTTGTCAGGGCCTGCCTGGCTAGTGGGAATCTTGAGTTCGATTCACAGTATCCACCCCCGAAAAAAAGAAACAAGTCATTTGTATTTGTCTTTTTTTCCTTTATCATTATGGGTATTGTATTGGGGAATCAAAGACTGTAAGTTGTATGATATTTTAAGTGAGAAATCCCCAGAGAAATGCAAATGTGAATGATGCAAAACAAACAGAAACTTCTTTATATCCATGAAACTTGCAAAATTCAAAAAGGTGGATAGTATCCTAGTTGGCATTGAGGTGGGAGATGGAAATTTTTAGATAATCCTGGAGGGACATAACCACCACAACTAGTCTAGAAGAATCTGTGAAACACAATCTATATCCGACCTATAATCCAGCAGTCCTACTCCTATGTATACATCGTGACACTTCAGTTCACAGTTGATTTTATTTGCAAACAACTTGGTTTGCAAGCAGAAGCATTTGACAAAATTTAGTTTCTGTTTGGAAACTCTGCCTCTATTGACAAATATAACCATGGCCATCTTTCCCATACAAATGCAAATGTGGCCATATTTTCCAAAATCATAAAGCAAATTAAGTTCATGAGCTGAGGTACCACTGTTATGTTCCAGAGAATTGTTTGTAAACATCTGAAAATACATGTACAAAGACTAGTTATCATATTGCTTGTGATAGCACGGTTTAGATAACCAGGTGCTCATTAGGAAGAGAATAAATAGATAGTCTATGGTGGACACACCTATGGGATATGTAGTGGAGAAGCCTAAATATATTCATAGCTACATGTATAGCTTTTCATAACTGTTGGGTGAAAAAATGAAAGTGAGTGAGATTCATGACATGTTATAATTTAATTAACTTTAAAACATATTCACCAAATGCTTCCTGGTTCTATAGATATATGAAGCAGAGAAGGTGCCCAGGTGGGATACTGGGGCTTGAAAGTGGGATGGAGAAGAAAAAATCTCCTTGCCTTTGGAGTCATTTTAGAGATACAGAATAATTACGTGTATAACATCAAAGACAAATTTCAGTTTTGAAATATTTTCCATATGAGTGTCAGAAGACCAGATTTGCATCTCCCAAATTTATGGCTTTCTTTTGAAGAACTGCCTTTGAAACCGAGGTTCAAGAGCAGCTTGTGCCACTTTCTGCCCCATAACTGCTCCAAGGTGCAGAAGGCATGAAACCACTGTGCCCAGCCAAGGTTCCTGTTGTCTAGAGGATGAGCTCTGAAGGACAGAGTCTGTAACCCATTCATCTCAGTGCTCCCAGCACCCAGCACAGTGGCTGGCAGTGAATAGCTCTCAGTAAGTACTTGTCATCAGTACCTTAATTGCATCACTTTGTTGGCAGCCTTCTTGGGGTATATGCTTGCCCTGGCAAGAGGTTTATCTAGGACATTTTTCCTAAAAAAAATTTAGGTCTCTCTCAAAGTGACAGTATAGTATTAACTCCCAAGAGAATAACATGCCATCTGGAGATCAGAATTTTAAAAATTTAAAATTTTATTTTTTGTGACACTGGAGATGGAATCCGTGGGCACTCTGCCACATCTCAGCCCCTTTTAATTTTTATTTTGAGACAGGGTTTTGTTAAGTTTACCAGGTGAGACTGGAATTCTCAATTCTCTTGTTTCAGCCTCCTAAAGGGCTGGGATTACAGCATATCCACTGAGTCTAGCTGGTCACATGTATAAAAATACAAAAATGGCCATGGCCAAACCCATCCCCCTGGAAGCAGCATCTTTTCTATTTCAGAAATACTTTCATGGAGCACTATGCTAGTTAATTCAACTTCAAAAATATATCGAATGCCTACTAAGTGCTAGGGGACAGCAGCCTAGAGAACAATTCCAACAAGATGGCCAGAGTGCTATCTAGATTCAGGGGTAAAGAGAGTGTGGTACATCAAGTACAATTCTTTATGCAACAATAGTAATAATAGGAAGTAATAAGGACTTGCGTTTATAGAATGCTTTATATGTTTCTAAAGTACTTTCCTGTCAATTATCTCAGCGTGGTTTGGAGACCACAGTCTCATGAGTACCTGTGATCAGGTAGATGTTTTCTTTGGAAAATGGCCTCCAGCATTGGACTACATGTTTTTTTTTAGGTTGTGTGAGTGTGTGGGGGAAAGAGGTGATTGTCGTATGCTTCCATAGAAGGAGATGAAGGAGCCAAGACTGAAAAGTTTCCATCTCTGGGAGTGAAACCTTACATCAGTGATTCCCAGCCCTGCTTATTGATTCCCCCAGGGGTGTCTTGAAGTTCTTCAAAGGAAATTAATTGTAATTCACTTCAATTTTTAAAATATACCTATATGCTGCAGAGCACAAAGCTTCTGGGCAGGGGTGGACCAGGGGAGGTGGACTGGAAGTTGTATATATGTCAAAAAAGCTGTCAGTCAGCCACAGAACAGTAGGGAGCTGAAACTCCCCCAAATTTGTAGGAGTGATTGGTCTGAGTTCATGCTCACAGGGTAGGCAGAGGCAAAAGAAGGTGGTGTTGGTGACTGGAAAAGCTGAAATACCTTGCTGGATCACAGAAATGACTCTCAACAGAAGATGCTCGTCTGTGGCTGCTGCTGTGACAATGCTCAGCTCTTCCTAGAGCCTCAGAAAGCAGCCTTTTGGCCCCCAGGGTTATGTCAAAATCTAAGTCCCAAAGTGGGTGGTGAGAATTCCTTTTACCATGATTATTTAAAATTGACTGAGTCAAGGATTTAGTGCTTTTAACATTCGCTTGCTGACATGAAGAAAGTGCCATTGGATGGGTGCTAGCTTTAAGATCAGGGTGACACTGGTCATTCTTTCCCTTTCCTGCTCAAATTGAAAGTGCCGGGTTTATTCTGCTCTAGCTCTCTGGCTAGTGCAGAACACTGTGTTTTGGGGCTCAGACTTAATAGGCATGGTACTGGGTGTGGAGAAACTCACTGACAACAGAGCCTCAACAAATTGATGCAGCACCAGTTCTGCTTTCTCTGCTCACCTTGCTGGAGCTGGGATTTGTGGGCAGCTGCAAGTATGTTTGAACTGGAGGCACACTCTTGTTTGTTCTTTGCTTGATTCTACACAGCACAATAGGAAAGAGGCTAGAGGAAGTGGTTGGTCGTAGTACTGTTTTGGGCATGTGAAGCAACTTGGGAAAGTCAGTGGAATAAAAGTGGGGCGCTCAGAGTCAGGGAAGCCTGAATTCTTCTCATGTGTCAGCTCTGCTGCAGAAATTGTCTTGTGCACTCATTCGCACAGTCTATTGTTTGGGCAGCCAAAACACTTTGGAGGCTGTGTGAACCTTGGACTCCGACATGCTGCATCACTGGCCACAGGAAGTAGCAACTCTCCTTCCAGCATCAGGAGGGTACTGAGACAGGGTGCAGGTACATGCCAGGGATTCTGCTGTGCTCATGTTGTACTTTTGAGCCTTCTCCTTCTGGCTGCTGCAAAATATCTTTCCAGGGCCCCCTCCCACTTCCTTAAATAGCCAGGGCTCACAAAAACTCTTCCAGGATCAAATTTCTCTGGTTCTGTAAGACTGCAGCAGAAGCTTGAGACTATGACATCCTTCATGTTCAGATAAGCCCAAGGACCCACAGAGCACAGCCTTTCCAGACCCTGTTGTCCCCTCCTTTTCTTCTGCCTTCCAAAGGTGATAAAGTGGTATGCTAGTGAGCTCAAAGGGTGATATTCCTTCCCATGTAAAGGACAGTGTCTCAGTGCGCTGTCCTCAGGTGTCCCATGTGCCAGCCGCTCCTGAGGCAGGGGTCCCTCTGGCCTCTAGACTCACTGAGACTTTCTTCCTTTCCCTTAGTGCAGCAGGGACAGGGCCAAATGCTTATAAACCAAGGAGAAGAGATGAACAAATGGAGATGATGAACCAAGGGCAAAGGGGCAGGGGGACTTAACAGGAACCACAGGAGACTTGAGCTTGAGTCCTGACTCTGACTTTTCAAGTTATGTAAGTTTACACAAGTCACTCCAGTTCTAAAAGCTCAGCACCTTCCTCTGCAAAATGTAGTCTCTACTCTCTCCAGTTCATAGAACTAATATATAAAATGTGCAAAACCTTGTAAAGTATTAAGTATGAGGTGAAAATATGAGACTGGACAGAACTGTACAGTCTCAGCCTTCTCAACTAGAGCTCCAGGTCCACAAGTAGACATGCACGTTGCTCCAGTTGTGCAAATCTCTAGTGCACACGTCATTGTTCCTTTGTCTTTTCCCTGGATTCTTCCCATAGATATGAAAACAGAAAATGTGCTCTCTAGAACATTGACTATTAGAAGTGGGTTAAAAAAATATCTTGGGTGTAGTCTCCAGTTAGCTGCTGAGGAAAAGTATGAGGGGCTTTGTAGATTTAAAAAGATGCAGCTCCCCCGCAAAAATAAAAAAGAGGCAGCCAGTCTTTTATAAACTGGAACCATCTTATTCCACCACAAATTCATGAAGACACACAGTTCTGGGTTGGGAAGTTCTACAGCAACCTTGGGAGACAGGGAATCTGATCTTTGATTTACAGACAACAATGAGTCTTGGTAGCAGAGAGATCATGCTAGTGCGAAGTGGTAGAGCCATGTCCGCCACACTCCAGAATCCATGTTCTTCCCTCTGCACAATGTATTTGTTATGCATACAGCCTAGATATGACAGCTGTCATCCTGTACCCACCCCAGAGCAGGACCCAGTGCTTTGATGAATCCTCACAATAATTAGATTCACTGCACACTGATGAGAAATGGAGCTTTTACTGGAGAATCAGGGGCCGCATAAAGACATTCTCATTGTACATCACCTAGACAAACTTACTTGAATTCCTTTTTAATGTCTCTGCTCTTCCTTCTTGTGCTTTCCTCCAAGCTCCACTTCCAGGGTTTGTTCCTCTGTTTGTTTCTCCCTTTTTCTCTCTGGTCCTTTGGTACTTCCTCCACTGTTCCCAGAAATTCATTCTCCTACTCCCGGCTCATACACAGGGCAGCCAGGAAAACCTCTGCAGATATTTGAGCTGGATTACTTTGATGGTAACCCAGTGAGCACCTGAAGTTATTCTAGTGTGTTCCCAGTGGTTTATAAAAGTGGTCAATCAGCAGAATGGGTGTCCTCTAAGGCTAATGAGGACTGTGTGATCAGTTATGTCAGAGAGAATAGAGAAGGAGAGTTAGAACAGAACACAACACTAAATCTATAGGAACAGCTCAGGAAGGAGAGGAGGGGACATTAAAAGATAGAGTTACAGGGCTTGGTGATTGTCTGGAGAGATGGAGGGGAGAGAAAATGTGGCTCCTAGTTAGGCTGTGGCCACAGGGTAGGAAAAGGTGGCGAATTCTGGGAGAGAAACAGATGTGAGATGGAGTGGGAAGAGGAGTAATTTAGGAAACAGAATTTATTTTCTGAAGGTAGGGCTTCCTTGCTGTCCACTTGGGACACTGTCCCTCCTCTCTGACCCCAGAAGATGCAGTCCCTGCCCTACCCTTCAGTCGATCTGCTGCTGCAGCCCAGCATCCCTGAGGAAGATGGCACAGCCAACAGCCGAGCAGCTAGAGACCTCAGGACTTGGTGCCCAGCCAACACCACGGTATCCCTTGGCCCACTGACGCTGCTTGGAGCCTTCTGACCTGCTCCCACCTTGGGACCCCCACTTCCATTTTGCCCAGCTGTGGTTCCTTTGTCTCCCTTCTCTCAGCTGGTACCCACTGCTTTCTTTTTTTTTTTTTTTTTTTTTTGTACTGGGGATTGAACTCATGACCTTGCATTTGCTGTGCTAAATCCCCAGCCCTCCACTGTTTTTTGATCTTTTAGAAAGTTTTCATATCTCTTGCTCACTGGTGGCATTCCTGTTTACCACACCAAAATACGGATATACTCTTAGACCTAATAGTGAAACAGAGGGAAAGGAAAAAATAGCATCATTTTCTAGGCCTGTTCCTTGTATGTTCACCAGCAGGGGTGACTTCAGATGTCTGGGGGCCAATATCCCTTTCCTTTTTCAAATGTGATTGCTGGAATGAGAGAGGAGGTGTCAGGAGACATTGGGCTTGAGTTTCCTAGTATCTATGAGATACCATAGTGGTACTCTTTTTCCTCACAGTTCAGCCTAGATTTTGCTTTTGCCTGCAGTAGAGGATGGAGTGAACCTCAGCCAATGGGCTCTGGCTTGCTTGATGCCAAGTTGCATTCTGAGCACGTCAGGATACAGTGGCCTAATGGAGAAATCTATTGTAGATTATCTAATTAATACAGCAGACTGTATGTTTCATTACAGAAAGTCTGAGCCTTCATCAGCACATGTCACTGAGAGTTACTGCCGTCAGCTCCTTCTTGTTCCTGGTGCTGGAGTGGCTGATGCACTACTGGAAGTGTCAGACGCATTTAAAAAGATGGTCGAACATCACCTGAGTTAACATTTACAGCTTCTTGGCATGGGCTTTCTAAATCTATAAGGATGCAGCATCTGTCTTGGTCCCATGGCTTCCCGCTCAACTCCCGTTATGCCTTTGCAGTGTGGCTCTTGCACCTTGTTGTCTAGTTGCAGAGTGGATTCTGATATGAGGGAAGATGTCACGAAGTGTGCCACAGGTGTCACTCAGAAAGCTCTTCTGGTGGATGTGGGGCTAGGACACTTCCTGGATCACTGTATTATTCCCATATACCCACACTGGTATCAGAGGCACCTACTTTGTTTCCTGTCTTCAAATCACACCATTCCCAGGAGGGTTGCTCTTTGGAATCGCACTTGTTAGGTCATTTCTAAAGCCCAGCAGTCTGGGCCATTGCCTTTTAAACTTGTGATGTTATCTCACATTCTTGGGTAATTTGATTACACTGTCAGAGTTCTTAAGTTCTTCCTAAATATTGCACCACATTTCACTGTCTGCCAACAGGAGGAAAAGGTGACTGCATTAGAGAGAACCTCAGGATTCAGATGTCCAGAATATCCAGGTTTCTTCTAGGAGAAGTTAGCTGAGTTTTTTAAAATCAATTTTTGAATTTTTCCCCCTATAAAAATAGAACAGTACTGAAACGTTAAATCTATATTTAAGCAGTATAGTATCTTTGCTTTACTATGGTTGCCATTACAGATTGCCACAAATTTAGTGACTCAAAACTGCACAAGTTTATTACATGATGGCTGAAGTCTGGTCTGGGCCTCACTGGACTCTAATCAAGTGCTGGAAGACTGTTCTTTCTTGGAGGCTCCAGGGGAGAATCTGTTTCTGGTTCACTCTAGCTGCTGGCAGAATTCATTTCTTTGCAGCAGAAGGGTGAGCTCTCCACTTTCTTGCTGGCCATAACTAGGTGCCATTTCTTGCTTCTAGAGGCTGTAGGCCTTGATTGTTCCCCCCAACCTCTGCCTCTACTTGCAAAGCCAGCAATAACAGGTTTAGCCTTTCTCATGCCATATCTTCTAACTCATTTGTTTTCTCCTGTCTTTAGGGATTATTGTGACTACATCATGTAATTAGATAAATGAGATTGTGGTAACACAGGATAATCTCTCCTCTTTAAGGTCAGCTGAGTAGCAGTCATCCACCTGTCAACTTAATTCTCTTAATTTACAGGTTCTGAGCATTTGCATGTGGATCTCTTTGACAGGGACATTGTTCTGCTTGTGCCATTTAAGTCTCTTCACAAATCCATAATACATTTAAATTCTGGAGGTCACAGAGGATAACAAGGAAACTAACTTCTCCTGAGCACCTACTGTGTGCCAACTCTTATGCTAGACCTGCAAAACGGTATCTCATTCTGACATAGTCAATTGATGAACTATGCTGATTAATTACCTGTGGTTTATAGAAATTAAATAATTTTGTTAAGGTCTAAAAGCTAGGAAAACAGCCAGGATTTGAGACCAGGAGGATAAGACTTCGAAGTCTACAGATTTCTCTTTCTATTACCTCATATATCATTTCTACTGAGATTTCAATCAGGAACCTCAGATTTAAAGCGTTGTTTAAAGATACAGGTTTCCTCTACGTTACTATGATCTGTTTTCGTCTGAGTTTGAGGTGGAGTGTATTTTACCCATTTCCTCCTCCTCCAGTCTCTGATAAGCAGCAAAACCAATTTTACATTGCTACTATCTGGGACAAGGCAGACACATTTATAAAGCAAGGAAATTCATTATGTCAGGGCTGTTGGTTAGGCGGAGATGTACGTCACCTAAAAGTCACCTAATGAGGAGCTGGGCATCTTATTGGTTAGTCACCTTTCCATTACTACAACAAAATCTCTGAATTAAACAGTTTATAAAGAGAGATGGTTTTACTGAGCATGGTGATGCTGTAGGAGGCTGAGGTGGGAGGATTGCAAGTTCAAGCCCAGCCTGTGTAACCCAGCCATTTAGTGGAGAACTTATCTCAAAGTAAACAAATAGAAAAGGTGCTGAGGATGTACCTCAGAGAGATGCTTTGAGTTCAGTCCCCAGTGTTACCCAGAAAGAGGAGGGGTTGTTATTTTGGCACACAGTTTTGGAGGTTTCAGTCTGATTGGTTAACCCTGTTGCTATGAGGCTACATGGCAGCAAAAGCATCTGATGGAGCAAAACTTCTCATGTAATGGCCAGGAGGTATAAAAGCAAAAGATGCAGGAAGAAGCTGAGGTCCCACACTACTCAGGGAGGGCATGCCCCCAGTGCCTTACTGTCCTCTCACAAGACCCCCTATTAAGAATCCACCACCCTCCATGAGTGCCTAGCTGGCAACTAAGCCTTTAGCATATAGGCACTTGGGGGGCATTCAAGACACAGACTATAGCATTATCCCTGTTGTGTGCTACCCTGGGCATGATGGGCAGAGGCTCTAACTTCTGCTCATCTCCACTGCCTAGGGCTCTGGGTAGGTGACTGGAACCTGGAGACCTAGAGCAGCTGTGCCACCTTGGTCAGAGCTGGACGAGTTCTGCAGAGGAAAACCTTCCAGGAACAGTGGGCGAAAGGAGACAGGGTAGGTCAGGATGCAGTACCAAGTGTGCTGTGGCTCTTGGCAGGGCCGTATCTGGAGGCTCCAGTCCTACAAAATACCCCCGGCTGTGTTCATTAATTTCTTTCTGTCTTTGTACATTGATTAAACTGACTCTGACATATCTGGATTGCAAGTTGTTAACTTTCAGGTGCTGGCTGTTGAGGACTTGAGTGTCTGTCCTCATCTCTTCTCACTGTTAGTTTCTGTATCAGGAATCAGAAGTGTTGTATGAAGAGGTGTTGCTTTCTTTCTGTTTGCATCCAGGAGCCTGGGAGGACCTGACAGGAACCAGGGGGCTCTGTGGGCTCTTTCTGTTGCTCAGCTCCTACACACAAACCACCTTATGTGAAGGTTCTGGGCTGCAGTCTTCTTTGTTTCATTTCAGGAAGTATTGATTAAACACATGCTTTGAGTGTTGTAGCACAAAAATGTCGAGCCACTTTCTCAATTAAAAAAGACAAATAAATACAATAGTGTTATCATTGCTACAAGAGGCAGGGGAATAGAAGATATTAAGAGAGTGCACAAAAGGGCACGTCACCCAGTCTTGGCAGAGGATGGGCAGGGAGGGTTTCTCTATGGCATCAGCATACAAACGAAACCTCAGATCAGGCCAGGAGTGTGGAGGAGGGTCAAGAAGAAATGAAGAATTCCAGGCAGAATGGAAGGCATGGACAAAGAGCCAGATGTAGACAGACTTCAACAAATGTAAGGAGAGATTATGGGTGAGGCTTAGTGAGAAACGATGTTGATGATGGTATCGGATTTGCAAGAAGAAAACACTAGATGATAATTTTTAGGCTAAGTAAATTGTGCTTTCACCTCAGGAAAATATTTAGCTACTGAATAATTGTAGAATAGTTTCATGATCTGATTTGACTTCAAAGAAGGCTTTGTTAATTGAGTTACAGAGAATGTCTTGGAGGAATGGCATCAACAGAGTCAGAAAGACCCAGTGAAATAGTCTTAAGTGATAAAAGTAACAGTCTGACTTAAAGTCTAGTATAGAGCAAGTGGGTGAATTTGAGAGATGTGTATGAATTCCAAAGGATAGGACTTGGTGGGTGAAGAGGGTTGAGGGAAAGGAAATTGCAACCTAGATTCCTGGCTTAGGGAGCTGGATGGATGATGGTCAAGCCATTTGTTGCTACGAGGCACAGAAGGCTGTGCAGGTGTAAGAAAGTGAGGTATAGTATGGGCATGCATGCGTTTGAGGGGTATGCAGGATAGCTGAAGATTGAGTTATAGTTGCTATCACAAGTGGGATTAGGAAGGCCACTAAAGTATTGAAGTATTTTTGTGTTGTTGATAAGTAGCCTCTGTCCCCACTCCTCTTTGTTCCTTTCCATCAACTGACTAAGTCTATAGGACCTCCAAAGGTCTAGACACCAAAATAGCAAGGTCTATTTTGACTGTACCTGTCACACCAGTTGAGTATTTTTAACATCTCTTCTTGAGTTGGTGTTCCAAGAACAGTTGGAGAAAGTAAGGAGTTCAGAAATATTCTATTTGAATATACTGGCTGAGGCCTTAGAGTGGATGAGAATCTTCCAGAAGATTTTGTACAGCAGCTTAAGGTAAGAAATGCCCTGGAGCTAGGCAATTTGGACTTTACTCTGCAGAACATGAGGAGACAAAGTATTTTAAGCAGAAGCATGAGACAATAGTTGGAAACACAAAAATGAGAGTGGCAAAGAAGTCTGACAAGGTTGTTGCCCTCCAGGAATTTACAACCCAATTGGAGCAGGCAAGATAAATGCTGGTTCTCAGAAATGAGTTGGCTCCTCAGGGGTGATGACTATGTGTCAGGTCGCACAGAGAGGAAAGAGGCTGATTGTTCTCCATAGCATAGTTTGGAGCCCCAAGGGGACAGGCAAATCTCTATCCTGGTGGTTAGGCCTACTGAGGCCTCAGTCAACCATTAGCCTTCATGGAATCCTCCTTGTAAAATACTACTCTTTGGGTGAGAATACAAGTAAGTGACTTTTAAATTCCTTTTCAAAGCCTAGACTCCTGAATAAGTAAGCAGGATTTTAATAAAATGAAATGCTTTGGTATGGCACTTGGCAGCTTATAGGACCCTTTGATGTGGATGACTTCATTTAATCCCTTCAGCAGGTGTGTTACAGGATACTGAAGCAATAAGGGACTACAACTCAGATAACTTAGAAGTTGACTAATGAATTATGGAATACATCTTCAAATCTGGGTCTTTAGACCAAGCTCTTTTACATTTCTCAGTGGTTTGCAAAACATGTCCCTTGGGAGGCCTGGGGGTTGCAGGTGCTAGAGAAGAGGGAGTGGAAAGTGTCCAGGAAGCATCCAGCAAAGGAGCTTCAGCTCCCAGCCTACCTCAGCCAGTGCTGTCAAGTGCTTGCCAGCTGTCTGGCAGCCTTGTTCGGAAGTTTCTTCTCAAAGAAGCATATCCCATTGTGGTGAACCTGTACTATCTTGCCTTTAGGGCTGTCTTTAGGTGGGGCTGCCCTTAAACCATCTTGCAAGGTTGGTGTGGATTCTTATGATTGACATACAAGATCTAGCAAGATGCTTCCTCTTTTCTAACTCTGGTGTTTTGACTCCAGCCTCTAGACTCTGGACATGTGTCCCTGAAGTTCTTAGAATGGTGTCCTTTGCTTTCTAGGTGCCTGCCTATCCCTCTGGATTCCTGGTGTTCCAGCCATTGTGAGAATGACTATAAAAATTTACTGGCTTGAATTCTTTCCCAGACATGCATTGCTACTACCCTGTGATTATCAGAATGATAGCTTTAGTGTCTTCAAGCCTTGATGGACTTGTACTTGGATACTCTGTGGCAACATATCCCCCATACCAGTGCTTTCAAGCATTTGGATAACAACGCCTGTGTCTTCAGAGATTGTATCTTTATTAAAACAATCCGCTTTCCATTAAATTGTTTTTAGAAGGCTGTGGTTCAACTTGATGTACAGTAGGTATGAGTTATAGCATAAAGAGAAAGGACCACGAGGCAAAGGAAATCATTTTCATCCCTAATTACATAGTAAAATTAAGACTTAATATTTTTGTGGTTTCCATTTCTGAGAACTGCCAAGAAGTTAGTGGCAAATTCTGACTCACAATTCGTGAAACACAGGCCTGAGTCTTTTTTTTTTCTTAAATAGTTATTAAATACCTAGAGTACAGGTGCAAAGCTGAGGTCTATATCCAGTAAAAGATGCAAAAGTTTTAGAAAGAGTTTCTACCCTCACCAGATTGTTTGGGCCCAGCATGTATTTAAATAATACAAGGAGGAGGACAGAGAAAGTATTGAGGATGGACTGAAGTAATTAGTCTATTTCAAGGTTCCAGATGAGAACATTGGTGCCACAACAGGTGACCTTTTTGTATTCTGTTCCAAAAGTGAGGGGGTTGATGAACAAATCCTGCTGGGGAAAGAAGGGAGGAAGTTGAGCGGATGAAAGGAGAGCTGGCAGTGTTCAATCAAGTCCCAGCTGCTGGTAGGGTTGAGGGTGGAGAGTTCTGGACTTGTGAGGCTGGGACAAATGAAAATATTTTAATTGTGTGTTTGAAAATCTGCTTATTACCATTAGTTCTTGATCCATTTACCCCTGACAGATGGGAGCTATGAGAAGCAAAATCTTAGCTCACCTGCCAGATGCTCCCTCCCACCTCCAGAGAATGCAGGCTTTGTAAGCCCAGGCTGGGTTTAGGCCCTGTCCCACTCTGCTGGGTTGGTTGCTCAACTACTTTTGCCTCAGTTGCCACATGATGGAGAGGGGAAGTAATGTCTCCCTTTCTAGGTTTTTGAGAGAATGGAAAGTGCATTGACATACAGAAGACATTCATTAAGTAGTACCTTATTACTTCTATTATGAATCTAAGGGCTTCACGAGGGGATAAAGGGCCCTAAATTATAGAGCTGTACCTCAAATGGTACATGATTCTTTCACAAGTGTTTGGGAAATCCATGCTCTACAGGCAAGTTGAGGGTCTAGAGGTTAGGTTCCTCTCCAGAGCCTCCAAGAGATCTTGGTCAGTCCTCTTTTTTTAAAATTTTATTTTAAGGAGGATAAAACCAATCAAAACAAACCAGCATAAGAGATACAGGACTTTAAAACATCATGAAATTAACAATAGTTACCATAGTGCCTCTTTTAAAAAATATTTTATTTTGAAGAAAATAAAACCAAATGGGGAGTGCTGGGAAAACAGGCAGCCGCCAGCATGCTGCTCTGGTAAGTGGCTGTGGCTTGGCAAGCCATGGCAGCCCCAGGGCGAGAACCATATCAGCGTTTCCTGAGATCCACGATGTGCCATGTTGGACCTTGGGGTGCTGGGAAAACGGGCAGCCAGTTCACCCCTCTGGTGGGCAGCTGTGAGCCTACTGGGACATGGGCTAAGAATCAAACATCCATCCATCCATTCCCCCCTTGGACCCTCCCCCCGGCTGCCGCTAGCAAGTGAGAACCAGAGATCTGAGCATGTCTTGGGAGTTTGACTATATGCGATATAGCAAATAAGGGAGATTTTCTTCTGCCATCTCTTTGAGGGCAAATATTTTTATCTCTGTTTTGCTCTCTTCTCATCAATGGTATTGCTCTATTCAATATTCTGTTCTTGTAATTTCGGTATTTCCTTTGATATTGCTCTGCCAGATTGAAGGAACAACTATTGTGAATAAAACCAGATGTTCTATTATGCCTATTGCTGTTGTCCTAGTGGCCTGCTGTGAGGTTCTGTGCCAATTTCACTGCACTGTCTCAGTTGGCTATGTCCTGTCTTGTTCTGCTGTATTTTACTACCTTCAAAATAAAATAAAAAAATAAAATAAAAAATAATAATAAATAAGAAAAAAATTTAAAAAGTAAATAACAACAACAAAACAGATCAGCAAGGTACTGAGCAATCTGAAACATGATATAACTAAACAGACAATGGACTTAAAAAGCAAAAGGAGGAAAAGCAGTTGCTCTAAAGGATATAACTGCATGTATATTTAAGGGTGTAGGATTGATAATTACGTTGCTAAGTTTTTGTTGGATCAGAGAATAGAACTGTTTGCAGCCTCACTGTTTGAAAATCCACTTTGTATCCTTTGATTTTGTAACTTGAACAACTACATCCAGGAAGACAATATGTAATGTATCAACTAGTGATTTCTTACTGTTCATTTTTTTTGAAATTCTGTATTGTTTCTACCCTTTTTTTCTGTTTTGCTTTATTTTTCACCTCTCTTTAAATAAAATTAAATAGAAAATAAAACCAAATGAAATAGAATAGAGTCAATCAAAATAAAACAATGAACATGGTACATGACTTCAAAATACAAGAAAATCAATAATGGCTACCATAATGCCTCTTGTCATCCTCAAAAGAACTGCCCATACCATCAGGCATAATAAAATCAAGCAAAATAGTACAGAATAAAACCAATGAAAAGAAAACAATGGAAACAATATAGGACTTCAAAACAAGATAATAGTAAAACAACTGTGGCTACCATAATGTCTCTTGTTATCTTCAAAGTAGTTACCTATACTATCAGACATAATACAATCAAACAAAACAAAATAGAATAAAATCAATCAGAACAAAATGATGAAAGCAATACAGGGCTTCAAAACAAGATAATAGGAAATCAATACTGGCTAACATAATACATATGAAATAGCTGTCTATGCCATTAAATATAATAAAATCAGACAAACTAAAACAGAATAAAACTAAACAGAACAATAAAAACAATACGGGTTTCAAGTTACCATAATAGATTAACAATGGCCACTGCCTTCCTTTTTTAGACACTTCCTCCCTTTTCATTTTCACAGGATGTATTGTGCATTTTAGATCCCACTAACTCCTTTAGTTTTTTATACTAGAGAGATAACATGATATTCACCCATGTGACTCTGAACCATTTCACCCGTAAGCATGATCTCAAGTTTATCTATTTATCTACAAGAGCCTCGAGGTTAGTTATAGCTGAGTAGCTTCCCATTGTATAAAAATGCCATGTCTTTCTTGTCCACTCTGCAGCTGATCAGCAAGCTACCCTACTTTTTTCTGGTTCATTGTCATATAGAGCATTGTTCTCTCTCCTTTGACTTTCAGTCTCTGGACCCCCTTTTTAGTGAAATGTGTTTCTTGTAAAATCATATCGATGGATCCTGTCTCTGATTTACTCTGCCTGTGTTTATTTTTATTGGTGAAATGAGGCCATCTACAGTAATAGTTATGGCCAACATGCACTGCCTCATCTCTGCTTATGCTATTTTCCTGCCATTGGCTGCCTACTTTTCCCCTCCATTCCACTGTCTGCCCCACTTGGTGATCCTCCTCTACTGCTGTTCCTGGACCCACTGTCTTTATCTCTCTCTAGAATGTCCTTCAGTATTCTTTGTAGGGTTGGTTTGGTAGTCATGAATTCCTTCAATTGTTCTTTGTCATGCAAGTGTCTTGTTTCTTCATTAATTTTGAAAGATAGTTTTGCATGGTACATCAAAATGGGTTGGAAGTTGTTTTCTTTCAGGACTTGAAACACTTCACTCTAAGCTCTTCTTGGCTTGATGGTTTGTGTTGAGAAGTCTGTTATGATTCTGATGAGTTTTCCTTTGTAGATGATCTGTTTCTTTTCTCTAACAGCTTTTAATATTCTGTTCTTGTGTTGAATTTCTGGGATCTTGATTATTATATATCTGGTTATGGCTACCTGGAGTTCTATATGCCTCACTTATCTGAATGTCACATCCTTTTCCCATGCTTGGGAAGTTTTCTAATATTATTTATGTAAATAGACATTTAATGTCATTTGTGTTGACCCCTGCTTTTTCACTGACATCTATTATTCTTAAGTTATGTTTCTTTGGGTTGTCTTGCAGTCATTGAATTTTTACTTCTTGGTTCCTTGTTATTTTTAAGACCTTTCCTTTCATAATCACAAGCTGCTACCCTGTCTTCAAGATTTGAAAGACTATCTACAGTTTCTTTCAAGTGGTTTTGCCAGCTTTCAATGGAGTTTTTAATTTCTTGGATATCTCTTTGAATCTGTTTCATGTATTCTAAATCCTTTTTATATTATTCATTCAAGGTTTCCCTCATTTTCCTGTGCTCCTCTATTTTTTTATCTATGTCTTCTTTTTTTATTTTTTGTTTTTTAAAGAAAAAAATTTGAAACAGAAAGAGGGTAGAAATAATACAAAATCTCAAAACGAAACAAAACAGAAAAACAAAAATAGTAACCAGTAAGAAATCACTAGTTTAAAATTACATATTTTCCTCTTTGAAGTAGTTCTTCAAGTTACAAAAGTAAAGCCTACAAAGTGGACATCCAAACAGTGAGACTGCAATCAGTTTTGTTCATCCATCCAACTAAAACTTTAGCAACATGTTTATTAATCCCACTCACTCAAACATACATGCAGCTATATCCTTTAGAATACTTTCTTTACCTTTCTTTTTTCTTTACAATAACTACAATCCATTCTCATAAACTACTTAGAAGTTCTACACATTTATAAGTCTCTACACATATACCTAGCCTTTCTGTATTAGAGGGAGAAACAAATCAAAACAAGTCAACAATACAAATTCCTAGAGAAACATGAAATGGAAAGAACATATAAAAACCACAATACTAGGTGATCTACGGTAGTTACTATGATGTCTCTTGTTATTTTCAATAAAATTGTCTTTATCGTCAAACATAGTATAGTTAAACTTAGCATTGCATTACACTATTAATAAAATCTAAACATTGGAGACATTATAGGACTTTAAAGGCAGTTAATAATCAAACCAGAATGGGTATCCTATTGAATCTTGTCATCTACAGAGTAGTTGCCCCTATTCTCAGACTCAACACTCTCAAGCATACCAGATTCAAATAAAATCAGTCAAGATAAAACAGCGATATGACCAATCTTCTCTGTCTTACCTCTGCTATGCTATTTTTCTGTCATTGTTGTTTGTTTACTTTTCTCCTTCACTCCACTGTCTGCCCCTTTCTTTGAGGCTTTTCTGCCATTATTCCTGGAACCCTGGTGATTTTCTTCTCTCTCTCTAGAAAGTCCTTCAGTACTCTTTGCAGGGTTGGATTGGTGGTCACAAACTCCCCCAGTTCCTCTTTGTAGTGGAAATATCTTGTCTCTCCATTAATTCTTAGAGACAGTTTTGCAGGGTACATCATTCTGGGTTTGAGGTTATTTTCTTTCAGGGCTTGGAATATTTCACTCCAATCTCTTCTTGATTTGATGGTTTACATTGAGAAGTCCGCTGTGATTCTGATGAGTTTTCCTTTATAGGTAATCTGTTTCTTTTCTCTGACCACTTTTAATATTCTGTTCTTGTGATGGATTTCTGGGATCCTGATTATTATATGTCTGGGTGTAGATCTGTTTTGGTTGTAGCTGGCTGGAGTTCTGTATGCCTCATTTACCTGAACTTCACTTCTGTTACCTATGTTTGGGAAGTTTTCCTTAATTATTTATGTGAATAGCTTTTTTATTTCATTTGTATTTGTTGCTACATCTTCATTTACATATTTTATTCTTAGGTTATAAATCCTCTTGTCATCTTCTAGCCTTTGTATCATTGCTTCCTGGTTCCTTGTTATTTTTAAGAGATCCTTCCTTTCACGATCATATGTTGCAAATCTATCTTCAAGTTTTGAAAGTCTGTCTTTAGTTTCTGTTAAAAGGTTTTGCCAGGTTTCAATGGAGTTTTTAATTTCCTGATATTCTCTTTGGATCTGTTTCATATATTCTAGGTTTTGTTTATATTCTTCATCAAAGGCTTCTCTCCTTTCTCTGGGTTCCTCTATTCTTTCATTTGTGTCTACTTGAAGATTACCAAGGACCTCTTTTATTAATCTTCTTATATCTTGCTTCACCTGAGTTAGAATTTCAGATTAAATTCGACGATGAGGTCACGGATGTATTTCTTTATTTCCGATGAGGCTGTCTCTGACATTACAGGTTTGCTGCCCTCAACTTCCTCTGCATTTACCTCTGCTGGACTCACTTTCCCTGGTTCTGCAGTTAGAGACCTTTTGCTGTTTCTCTGTCTGGTCATGTTTCTGGCCCCCTTCAGACCGGTGGGTGGTGAAGGTCTCTGGGCCTTTTGTATTGCTTACAGTTTTTTCTGCAGTGCACTGGCTAGGGAAGTGCTGCCCCCTAGTCCGCTGTGGATCTGTGAGGTGCATGCTGAGAGCCAGCCCCTCCCCCTATGTCAGTCAACCACTTTATGCTTCAGCAAGTTCGTGTGTTCCCTGGTGATGCCACTGGCTCACAGCAGCCTCCTCCATGACTGTTGGGTTTCAACCAGGGGCCTGGCCCAGCCCAAGCAGATCCCACCAATCTGCTTTGGACTAGGAGTTGTCTACAGAGGCTGCCTTGGGTTTTGATTCAAGCCGGCCCTGTCAAACTCCAAAATGTCGTCTAGCCAGTCCTCCTGATCTGGGGAATCCAGTTCCCATCACTCACCAAAGTTCACGCAGCTCAACTGGCTGTTTCCACTCCCTTTCACAGTGCCTCCCCCAGCCGAGGGTCTGGAGCTCACCAATCCCTGCTCTCAGCAGGGCCGCAATCTCAGCTTGATCATGAGTCACCTGACTGTAAGACGTGCAGGTACAGCAACCTGGACTTGCCCAGCTCCAGCCCTCCATCCATGCTTCTTCTTCTTTCTTTCTTTTTTTTTTTTCTTTTTCTTTTTCCTCAGTTTCTTCTTGGGTCGTGGGAATTCCTCTCCTCGTCTGGCTTTCTCCCTGTTGTCGGATTCCACATCTGAGTTTTTTTTTCTTTGTTCAGAGAGCTCTCTTATTGTGCCACCACTCTGTCAGCTGTATTGCAGTCCCTCTAGAATGCATTCTTTTAAGTACAACAATTGTTTGCTTTTCTCCTGTTTGCTTCCATCTTGCTTCTCAGAATGTAGATTTCCTGGTTGACGTTGTAAAGCCACATCTGCGATCCCGAGCAGCCCGGGTGTCTGAGGTGCAAACTGCAGCGGCAGCTTCAAGGGCAGCTCAGCCAGAAGCAGGAGGCGCCGAGGCACTACTGGGCCCCCACTTGGCCGCCATCTCTGCCTGGCGAGACAGCCAACGATGGCAGGGGTGGCGGTGACACTGGCAGCACTTGCCTCTCTATGTTTTCTTTAGAGGTGCTTAGCAGTTCTTTTATTATGTTTTTCATTTCTTCTTTTACCTGAGATAATATTTCTATTGCAATTTCTTTTATAGCCTCATGAAGTTGTTTCTTTACTTCAGTTGCCATCACTTCAGCAATTTCATGTGTGCAACTGCTGATCCTTCCATGTTTACATCTCCTGGACCAGCTCAGCTTGGGTTGGAGACCAGAGTTTGCCTTTTGCTTCTTCATCTTGACATTCCTGGGTTCTTCCAGATGAGTGGGTAGTGGGGTCCCTGGCACTTCTTGCATTGGCTACAGTTTCTCTAAAGTGAGACTGTTTGGTTCTTCTAGCCAGTGCTGGCTACGGGTATCTGATGGTGGCCACTGGGTATGCTGGTGCAGGGTTGTTTGCTGCTTTTCCCAGCCTGTGCTGGCTGGTGGAGTGTGCATGGAGGCAGGGCTGGCTGCTGCCTCCTAGCTGGTTACTGGTGGGGATCTTCCAGGATGGTTGCTGGAGGGCCCGCAGGGATGGTACTGGCTGCCCCTGAGCCAAGCTGGGCAGTGTCAGGGAGCTACCACGATGGTTGTGGGGGTGAGGCTGGCCACCACTTCCAGACTGAGCTGATTACTGACAATGAAGCTCTTTAATGGCTGCTGGTATGTTTGTGGGATGGGGCTCAGTCTGAGCAATTTCCATTGGCTTGCACCGAGCTAGGAGCTGCTGGGGGAAGCCAGCATCAGTTCTGGTTCTGTGCTTATCCAGCCCGACTCCAAAATGGCTCCCAGCCAATTGCTCTCTTCCACGGGAGGACTGAGTCCTCTGCACTTACTGCCAGCCAGTGCAGTACTCTGCATCCGCCACTCCCTTCCACCACCACTTCTCTTTCTAGAGGCCTCTGGGAGTCACCAGCTGCCACCATCACTGTGACCATGTGTCCCCAGGTTCCAAAAGTTCCTCTTGTGCAGTGGGTCCAGCTCTGGGCCACAAGCTACTGCCTTCTTCTTCATTTAAATTTTCTTTTTACTCTTTCTGTGGGCTTCATTTCTCCCTTTAGATTCTTCCTGGGTCCAGAGGACCGACTTCCTTCCTTCTTGTCTTCCCTCAATACTTTATTCCAGTATCTGAACTGTGTCTCTCAGAGAGGCTGTTTACTCTGCTACTTACAGTTCCACCATCTTCTTTACATTCTCCATAATGCTTCTTGATGTCTTCAAAATAGCTACAGATAACTTTGAACATGGTAAAAATCAAACTGAACCTAATGGAATATAAACAATAAAAACAAAACAATAAATGCAATAAAGGACTTCAAAACAAGCCAATAGTAAATCCAAAATGGCTACCATAATATTTTTTTGCTATATTTGAAATAGCTGCTCCTGCTATCGGATTTGACATAATTAAACAAAAGAAAATAACACCCAACCCCAAAAAACAATAGAAACAATATAGGACTTCCAAAACAAGACCATAAGGAATCAACAATGACTGCAGCCCTCAGAAGGAGATTCGCCCAAGATGCCACACTGCATGCTGCTATCCTCTGAACTGATGAACAGAGCACTGGCCCTTGATATGAATGTCAGTGGAACACCAGAGCACCACAGGCATCCAATTGCATTTCACCTCCATAGCTATCATCACAGCCTGTGATTCTCAGGATAAGCTGGTCGCTTACGGCAGGGCAGGGATCAGTGGGAGTTGGTACTTCTTGTATGCCAGCCCATGCACCAGAAGGGGCTGGGATCTGACTGTTCCAGTCCTGTGGCAGCCTGTGCATGGTGCTGGTTCCCAGACTGGGCTTGCTTCCTGGTGTGGCCTTTTCTCTCTACCCCTGGTCTGAAAATGGCACTGACTCATGGGGAAAAGCTGGGGTCTGTCAGTCCGGTGGCTCCCTGTGCATGGTACTTGTTCCCAGACTCTTGGTCAGTCCTCTTAACTTTTTGAAATTTTGCTTATACTTGAAATCCAAAGCTAATGGCACCAATGTCCAGTCTATGGGAGGAGCAAATATTAAGTAGTGGGATGTCTAGAGAAAGCATTATGCCTGTTCATGTACTGATAAAAAGGGGAATGGAAAACTGTATCACTCTGAGTGGAAAGAGACCTTCCAATACAATCTAAAGTAAAGGTGTTTGGCAGAGAGACAGATGAGGCCTGTAAGAGGTTAAATGACACCCCAAAGGCAAAGGGGGATCTAACTCAATCTTGACTCTTCACATAATGCTCTTCCTCCACATAGTTTCTTCAAAAATAAGGGACTCTTGAGGGCTTGGGAAATTCTATGAACTAATGCATCTGAAGTACTTGGGATTGGACCTCTTATATCACAGATAAACATGTATCATTCATCAGTATGAGTCAAGGACTCCTAGCATAAATGTAGCAAATGAGAGTGGAAATTTTTGTTTTCCCCTGAGTCTTCTGCTGTTATTTGTCAGCTCCTTCCTGCTGACTCCTCCTCTATTTTGGTTCTTTATGTATTTTTTAATGCATTTTTCTTCTCCAACCTGACATCCACTCCCTTGGAATTTATTCCATGTAAATAAGGCTTTGTATAGGATGGAGGATACCAAAAAAATATGACGGAACTTGACCTGAGGAGTATTCTTATCTTAGTATGTAGAAAAGGCATGTAAAGTTGAAAAAACATTATAAGAGAAAACAAAGCTAAACAAAGATGCAAAGCACTATATGATTAAATGTCAAATGAGAAATGTGTATCTGTGATTCCCAAATGCTATTTTATGGAGTTATGCCTATTGATGAAACATTTTCATCTGTTTGCTGTAAAATGAAAAAAAAAATAGGACAAGTAAGTGATTCTCTCATAAGGCAAAAAAAAATTTTTTTTTTGTTTTACAGGATTTTCTGAGATTTTATCCTTTCAATATTTTACTACTAAGTATTCTTTCTTTTATGAAATATTTAGGTATAAATAGTGGCAGTTATTTATGAAAACCCTTATTTAGAAAAATAAAAAGTTGACTACATTTTACTGACAACTTTGAAAGTTTGCTCATCCTTGAAATGCAAAGCTGAGAGAACCACTTATGGGCTCTAATATATGGAAACAAGGGGAGGAAAAATGATTAGACATTGGTGTAATACTGGAAGGATGGATGGATTATATAAATTTGGCACACTTGGGCAGGTTCCTCTTGAGCAAATAATATGAGAAAAGCATTGGGAACAAGATTGGGGGTTTACATAGGATAGTATGGAAAAATGTTGGGAAGTCTTGTTATTTACCTGCTCTACCATAAAAATATCACCAAGTTGTTACTATAATAAAAATTGACCTCTGAGTTCTTTGCATTAACTAAGTTATTGTCCTGAGTTACTTGCTACAGCCCCTGAATCAGTGACACCCCCATCTTGTACTGAAATTCACTTCCCTATCCTTTACCTTGGCACACCTCTCAGAGCAGGTGTCCAGTGACTCGTCTTCAGTTCTGACCTCTTGCTTCTGCCCTTGATCATAATTGGAACTTGTTCTTGAGGTAACTTGACATTGCTTGTCTTCTTGATCTTGGGATCTATACCCTGAGCTAGCATCCACGTTGAGGTGGCTTTAGGGGTAAGCAATGGTGGGCAGAATGCATTACAGAGGGGACTTGAATGGAAGAATGTTCATGATCAACAAGAGAGGCATAAGCTGCAGTCCAAACCTGGAGAGCCGAGCCTGTGTTGAGTCTTCCCACACTGACCAATACGGGAAGAGAAATCTGTTGGGAGGAGGGGGGGATTTGGCTGGAAGGATGATGAGTCCAGGAACTAGGGAAGGGGGACTTGTGTGGAATGAGAGGGAAATAAATACAGGATGGTGGAGAAGATCAGCTCCATTTTTAGTCATAAAGGGCTCATGATCAATGACTTCTGCAATTGACAGGCCACTTCATTATTAATCCAAGTGAACAAGGAAGAACCTGAAGAGTTCAGCCTCATCAAATGCTATTTTAGGAGGAGCTAGTTAGGTGAGTAGGAGGCTGAAGAGACCTTGAGGTCAAGGTGAGAGAATCTGCTAGCCTTGAGATAATACATTTGGGTGTGGGGAGGGCACTCTTGCTTTCTGGACTAGTAGTTGTGACTCACCATAGGTGAACAGCATGAAGACAAGGAGCATGCTTGTCCTGTTTGCTTTTCTGTGATCTGAAATGTGCCCTGTTTAAACTTCACCTCCTTTGCTGGGCATCTTCACATCTTTCCATGCCTTCCCTCCTCCTCTTCCTCAGGTGAAAGGAGTGAAGTGGCATGGAGAAGATAGCAACCAAGGGAATCATCTTTATTTAGGCCTCTCTCATGGGTTGCTGAGAGCAGAAAATCTATCTGAGCTTATTTATGTGCCTGGAGTTCAGAGCTCATATTTTGCTTATTCAACCAGTTTCACATGCTGCCAGGAAGGTGCTAACCAGCAGAAATTCTCTCTCTCTCTCTCTCTCTCTCTCTCTCTCTCTCTCTCTCTCTCTCTCTCTGTCTCTCATACTTTAGCTCCAATGGAAGCTAATATTTACCTGTAGCTTTTGCTATGGGACCATGGGATGTGACATCTGGAGGTAGAGAAGACTTCCTTTTTCTTTCCTCTTCTACCCATCCTCCCTAGAGAGGTTGAAAAGAGCAAAATCGTAATTGTAATCTTCAAGACTGCCTTCAGAGGTTTGGGGGAAGAATCAAAGGGTCTTGTGTTAGTGTCTCTACTGAATGACAAGTGCCTTAGTCCATTCAGACTGATATAATAAAACACCATAAACTCGGCTTTGAAACAACAGAAGTTTATCCTTAAGAGTTCTGGAGGCTAGAATTCTAACATCAGGGAAGATTCCAACAGATTCTGTGTGCTTTCTTTTCACAAAGTACACACGTAGCAGAAGGGGCACGGCATCCCTTCGGAGAGCCCATTTTATAAAGGAACTAATTCCAATATCACTCATTAGTGCTCTCATGACCCCAAAGGCCCCTCCTAATAACATCAATTTAGGAGTTAGGATTTTAACATAGGAACTTGAGGGCTGTGCATAAAATAGCAATAAGGGAGAAAAGTGAGATTGGTGTGCAAATGGGTTGGAGGAGATGAAGTAGAGGTAGAGCCTGCCGCTGGGCAGCCTGGGAAGGCAAGAGGCTCCCAGCTAAGGCATGTTGTTCCTTACTAGTTGAATGACTGTGGTGTTGAGGACCAGAGGACATGGATGACAGTCTGAGGTATTGCACGAGTGGTGCCACCTGTTGCTGGTGAACCAGACGATCCTATGAGGTAAGCCCAGCAGGTTAACTATTGTTAGCAAGGCTGAGGCCGTTGCGGTTCCCTACCTGGGAATAGACATGAACACAAGTCCCCTTAAAGTCCACTGCCTGTGGCTGGTTCAGCCTGAGTACTCATCTGCTCATCTAGCAGGAGCTGAGTGTTTGTACAAAATCAAATGAATGCCTGAGGCTAGGAATAGGTGAAATGTCTCTACCCAACATGGTCTGTGAGAGACAAAAAGAGGAATAGCTAAGGTTGTTGTGAGATCTTGCTATATTCCCACTGTGGGACAGGACCTTCTCTCCCTAGGGATGCTGCAGGAAGGGACAAGGAGGGCAAATGGGAAGGATGAGAATAAGAATCTCAAAGTTAGGAGTGGGTGGGGATGTCAGCCCACGTGGTTTCTGGACACGCTGTGGGCTGTCCATCTGTGTCTGTGAGCTGCTTCCCATGGCGGGCAGAGGTCACTCCTCCTTCGTTCTCCAGCTGCCTTTTTCTGCCTTCCCAGCAACTTCCCAGAAAATCTGTCCCATTCTTCAAATTGCTCTTTTCAGCTGTGTGTCATGATTTCCCCTTGTCTTAGTTTGTCTTCCTGTTCCCATGGTAGCCAGCTAGGGGTCTCCAACTGGCCAGAGATGTCCTGCTTCCAGGCCTTGGAGACTGGAGAAGAAACAGGTGGTCTCAGGCTGGTGCATCTAGAACTCCTGCTACTCCCACCCCATCTCCCCTAATGCCTCATCGCTGCAGTTCTCACAACCTTCTGTGTCCATCAAAAAGCAAACAGAGGGGAGGAGATGATGAGAATAACATTTCCCTTTTGTTCTAGTCATCTCAGAAAAAGCCTGGCAAGGCATGAACTGCCTCTTTTAGGGGAAAGTTTGCAAAAGCTCTTGTGGGATTGCTATTTGGGGAACGGACAACCATGAGACATGATGAGTTGATTGTTCCATCTATAACTAGGAAAAGAAAAAAAAAGAAGCAGGAACAAGGATTTGACTGTGAAAACCAGATCTAAGAAACGTGAGGGCTGTGATAAGCCTTTGATATCCGAGAACTAACCACCACCTACCTGGGGTCTCCAAGTCCGAGAAACAGAGATTTCTGAATGGGATCTTGGATTCATTTTTGAGACAGGGTCTTGCTATGCAGTTCAGGCTGGTCTTGAGCTCACTTTGTAGCCCAGGCTGACCTTGAACTTGTAATGGTCCTCTGGCCTCAGTCTCTGGAGTGTTGGGATTACAGGCATGCACCACCAAGCCTGGCTGGTTCCTGTGTTTTCAGTGCTTTGCATTATTGCACATTGGCCTTTTCAGCTTTCGGTTTGGTTTTGCATTTAAATACATCATTTACCCATTCACCATGCATTCAGCCAACACACTTTCAAAACATAATTATTTCTTACCCCACTGTTGACACTGACCTATGAGATACTCAGGGCTCTCTTGGGTAAGTGGGACTTAAAGAGATTAACTCTCTGGATAATGAATTTTTGATCAGTGGGAGGATGGCAGGTGAATTCTTTTCTGTCTTCTGATGGAATGTCCAGAGATGCAGTTATCATTTGGAGGCACCAGCTGATGATACATTCTCATCTTGGCTTCTCTTTCTTCCCCACCTTACTTCATTTTTCTCTCTTTCCTGCTTCCAAGCAATGGTATTCCTTAAAAAAGACATCTAAACCTTTGCCTCTGTCTCTGCTTTCTGTGGACTCCAGGCTAAATCAGAGAGGCAGGCACCAGCTAATGTATGGCTTGTAGGACATCAGTTTATATCTCATTCTGAGAACTAATAAATGTCATTAGGGAGTACTGAAGCAGAGTATGACAGTTTTAAAAAGTTGACTTCACCTGTAGTGGGAAAATGGATTGAAGGGAGGGAGGAGGAGCAGTGAGAAGGGTTTTCCATAATTAAGGCAAGAGAGGGATGATGGCGTCAGAAAGAAGCAGGCCTGGAGGTCATGAGCATGTGTGTCTATGGTGAAGACGTCTGAGATGCCATTTCTTAAGAGCTGGCAAGACCTCAAAATTCCAATCCAACTGATGAAATTTCACATTAATGCATTGTTCATGATTCATGGTTTACGACATGCTTTAAAACATGTCGTCTCTCACCACAGCTCCCGACTGACTGAATGCACCAAACAAGTTGAAATTTGTGTTATATCACTAATTACTAAGGTTCAGCTCATTGCATCTCATGTTGATGATCTCTAGCTTTGCACTGGAATGTACTCAGCAGCAGCATTCACCATATTTTCTGATCGTGTCTCGTAGATGGCCTTGTTCTAAGTTTCTCATCTATAGTATAAGGCCTAATAACAGGAGCTGCTTGGAGTTGTGAAAATTAAATTATTTCTGTGTGGAAAGTGGTGAGGCATGATCTTCTGCTCCCTTACTTCACCTGTAATATATAAATCCTATGGGAAAATGCAGTTCAATGGGAATTTGACTGAGCTGTTTCTAACCTTGGCTCTCATCTGGCTGACTTCCTTTCAGGAACAAGACTGGGGATTCTAGAGTTTTGTGTCATTGAAAGGGCTAATGAATCATCACAAAACATTCCTCCGGAGTTATTCAGGAGGTTTTCTTTTGAGGGGTTCACAACAGCACTCCCCTATGAATGTTGATGATGGTGGCCTTGTGACATAGTTTAAGCCATGGCGTTCAATCTGTTTTATAGATGGAGGATTCTGTCACTTCAGGTAGTCTGGTCTCTCACTTTACAATCAAACTCTAGATCACTTCTCCCTTGATTATGCTCTTCACTTGCTCAACTGAAAGTAATACCACCTTTTGCAGAATAAAGCATTGATCTCTGAGGGAGCCTGATGTGATCCATCTATATGAACCTTATAGCTATCAGATTTAATAATGTGCTTTTTAAATTACAAAAGTATTTTATGTTTGTTGTAAAAATGTGGAAAATTACACAGAAGAAATTATCTGTAATCCCAACATGTACAATTAATCATTAACATTAGTAAGATTATTTTTGTAGTCCTTTCCACCTAAACAGGCGTGTATACACCCACAAACTTGTGCCCCCACACAGTTTATTATAGTGTGCCTATTATTTTTGCAACCTGCTTTATCAATCAATAATATATTGTGAGTAATGTCTTGCATTATTAAATATCATTTTATCATATTATTTTAAATAACTGCAAAAATTCCATTATATTATTCTATTATAATATGCAAACTGGTTACCTTTTTAATATTACAATTAACAGCCAACTAATTTTATAAATGCATCGTTGTATGCAAGTCTCATGGGAACAAATCTTGTAAAGTAATTTGATAAGGACAAATTTATAGAAGTGGAATTTTTAAAGCATAGCACATAGGCATTTGTGACTCGAGAAGCATTGTTCAGCCTCTCTCAGGTGAGTTTGTACTAATACCTCTGCCAGTAGTGAATGAAGTGCCTATGTTTTTCACAACTCTTTATCTTTTAATTGATAAAACTCTTTCCTGAGCTTCTTCTAAACACTCATCTTAATTATGTTACACTTTCAAACATTTAATATAGGAAACAGTTAAGAGACACTCATATACCCACTACTAAGATTAAATAAATAATAGTACTTGCCATGCTTGCCTCATCTTTTTCCCATTTTAGAGAAGCAAATTGTTACAGATGCATTTTACAATTCCATTCCTAATTCCTTATTTCAGATTCGCCACTCTCTGAAATTGATACTTTAGCACCATGTACAATTTTGTAATTTTACTACATATGTACATATTAATAATATATGTATATGAATATTTGTGAGTTTTAAAATTTTATATAAATGATATATGACATGTATCTTTTTGCTGCAAAGTGAGCATTTATTTTAAAGATTAGTGCAATATTACTACATACACAGTTCATTGTTTCATTGTCAGCATAGAACTCTGTTGTATGAATAAACTGAAGGTTCTTAATTCACTGCCCCTCTGAGGGGAAGTTAGATTGCTTTATTTTTTGGTTGTTATTACAAGTAAGTGTTATAATGATTAAACTTGTCCACTTCTCCTCAAACACATGTGAGATTTTCTCTAAGGTAGATACTTCATGGTGGAGTTATTGAGTTATGGAATGCATATTTCTAACTTTTTTACCACATTGCTTCTCAGAGCAACTGCCATTTACACTTCCACCATATGCAGAGCTCCCATTCCTGTATATCTTCAACACTTGAAATTATTAGAATTATTAAAGTTTGCCAATGTGACTCATATGAAATTGAATTCAATTTTCTCTGATTATTGATGAAATCAGGCATTTAATGTTTTTTTTTTCCCATTTGGATTCCTATGTGAATTATAGCTTCATATTTATTGCTTGTATCTCTGTTAGATGATTTATGTTTTTGTTATGATTTGTGAGAATTCTTGTGTCTATTCTAGATATGATTTATGGGTTGTAAATGTCTCCTTTCCCACATGACTTGTCTTTTTAACTTTGTTTATGGCACTCTTTGGCTACACAGTTGTTAATTTAGTGTAATAAAACTTATCTGCTTTAACTTTATGATTTTTGTTAAGCTTGTCTCATTTAAACATTCCTCTCACATATTGAAATTAAAAAAGAAATCATTTGCATTTTTAACTAAAAGGTTTTACAGTTTTGCTTATCACATTTGTCTTTTTTTTCTTATCTAGATTTTATTTTTATGAATAGTATGTGGTAGCTGTTTTTCCCCTGTGTCTAGTCCTTTGATCCAACACTAATGGTAAGGCAGTTCTGTTCCACTCCCTGTGAGCATCTTATTTTGTTCCACTAGTCTATTCATGTATTCTCTTCACCCATGCCTTACTGATTTAGTTCTCATAACTTTGTACTTTTGATATATTAGGGTAAATTCTCTTCCTATTGCTGACAAAAGATCTTGGCTCTCAGGCTTTCATTTATTTGCATAACTTTTAGGATTTCACATTTCACACATTATTAAGAAAGATAGGAATTGATTGAAATTGCATGGATTTGTACATTAATGGGGGAAGATTGCTATCTCTAAACTATTTAGTTTTTCAATCCTAGAGTTCTGCTCTATATAGTTCTGCTTTAGAATCTTTCAAGGGAGTTTAAAAGCCTTTTCTACATCTTGTATCTTACAATTTTGTGAGATTTGGTTCTCTGTGTTGTATGATTTGCTATGATTTGTTCCATGGAATCTTTTTATAAGTATCATTTTTGATTTTTTTATTGTAGATATATCAGAATTTGTATTTGGTATGCTGATTTTTTAATTTTTATTTTTTTTTTGTACTTTTTTTTTGAACTCACAACCTAGCACTTGCCAGGCAGGCGTATATGCTGCTGAGCTAAATCCCTGGCCCTGGTATGCTGATTTTATATCCAGTGTCATTGGAGAAATTTCTTATTACTTTGACTTTTTTTGCAAGCTTTCTTTTGTTTTTTCTTTCTTTACTATGCTTACTAGTACTTTAAGTGCACTACTGAATCGAGATAGTTTCAATGGGAATCTCAGTCTGATAACTCATTTCAGAGATACGCTTTGACTTCAAGTCTGTGTCCAAACAAAAATCTTACTTCTGACCATGTGCCATTATGGTCCAGTAATTTAGACTGATATTATGTGTCTATTCAAAAATTAAATGTACATTTTGATTACATTTTGCTTATCATGCCATTTTCTTCCATGCTATTCTTTATGTTTCTTGAGGGATACCTCATAATATTACTTCATCTGAACTTTAGTGGTAAATTCCTTTTTATTTTTCTGAAAAAGTCTTTATTTTAGCTTCCATCTTTAGTTGTAGTGTACTTGAGTAATTTTAGCACTTGAAGATATTATCCCGTTACTTTCTTGCCTCTGTTATTACAACTGCTTATCTCTTTGCTTTTTCTTATAGATAATCTATCTTTTCTCTCAGGATACTTTTAAGATTTGCTCTTCATTCTTTTGGATCTTTGATATTTTGCTAGACTATTAATAGATTAAATTTATCTTTATTTATCCTGCTTAGAACTCATTGAAATTCTTGACTCTGAAGATTTATGTTTTTCAGTAGCACTGGAAAATTTATCCTATCACTCTTCAAGTATTGCTTGTCTTCATTCTTCCCTTTATCTCTTTTCTAGAACCCCCATTCTTTCCATTATCTCTTTTCTAGAACTCCCATTGGCTTTTCATTTTGTCTTCCATGTCTCTGAATTTTACTGACATATATCTCTCTTTATCACTCTGGGGTGTATATTTGGGCATTTCCTCATCTGTGCCTTCCTGCTTACTGGATAACCTTCCTAGTCTTAAAGTTATCTCATTTCCTGGCTTTAATTTCAATGATTATATGTTTCATTATAAGAAGTTGTATTTACTACTTTCTCAAATCTATAATTTCTATTGTATTCTATTATTTTCTTTCTTTATATACCCTTTCTATTACTTTAAGCTTTGAGGTTCTGCCCCTAATTTGTTTGTGAGTTTTTCCTTGTGATAGGCTATTTCCTTGTGTGAATTTACAGCTTTAATTGCAGGCTCATGGCTAGTGTTGTTTGTTTTCTTCACAGAAAAAAAAAAAAAAATATATATATATATATATATATATATATATATATATATATATATATGCTGGGCTCTGAGAACAGCCTCATAGAATGAGTTTGTTTGGTTTTCTTATTTGACCTGGGAGTATTTTTTGTTTGTTTTTACCCTAAATGTTTCTGAACACTCCTGAACATATATTGTAAATTCAGGCCATAAATTCAGGTAACATATGATCTTGAATTTTGACTTTTCAGGTTTTTTTTTTAACTCAGAGGCAGAAATTCCCTCACTATCTCCTTTTTCATTAGCATCCATATTTATGCAGTTTATTATTTAAATGAAAGTAGAGTTCTTCAAGTGTCCCAGCTTTGTGCACAGTCTTAGCTTCAACCTGTTATACATGTGTCCTTATACCTACTGTTTACTCTGGAGAGGGGACCAAGGTTCATGTATTAAATCTTTTCTTGTTACTAGGACTGGCCACTGCCCATGAGACAGCTGAGTTTCAATGCACATGCTTCCTCTAGTTTTTTCTTTCTACCTACGAGTTTTCCTTTACATCTTGCAGGTTTAATAATCTCTCTTTTAAAATATATTTGAAAATATATTCCTATTCTTTGCCTAATTTTTCTAGAAAATTTTCAGGAAGAGGTTTTTCTTATTGTATTACGTTGCTAGTACTGGCTCTTTAAATGACCATTACAAAGAGAATACTGTAAAACAGGAAACCCTAGGTGTACACACACACACACACACACACACACACACGCGCGCGCGCGCGCAGAGTGGGGGGTTCTAAGACTAAAAACTGTGATTCCTAAGAGAGAGGGTGGTAAGAGTGCTGGGCAGAACACTGGGAAGGGGATGCAGGAGACATAGCAGCACACTAGCAGGCAGGCACCCTCTGCCCTTCGGATGGTGCACGAATATTTAGCTAATGGAATTCATTTAAGAAACTGCTTACAGGAGCTCTTCAAAGTATCTTGCCTGAAGTGATTGAGTCTTTTTTAAGTAACAAAAGATCAGAACCAGGAAGCAGGGAAAAGTTTCTCAAGTTTTATTATAGACATATCCTAGAAGCAAAATGGGAGCCACTAAGGATGCTGGTGAAAGGAGAGGCTGGAGGGCTCTAGCTTTAAAAATAAGAAGGAAAGAGCAAACAGGACAAGCAGGGATGAGGGTTTAGTGAGTAGAGTTGAAGACACAAGTGTAGGATTTTTCACTGCAGACAAAACCAGTGTAAGGGGGAAACCTTTTCTAGGGACCATATTTGTAAATATTCAGAGGTCAGGAGAAATCTTGAGATCCAGTCACTCAACCATAAACCAAAGATATTGGGCTGTTTTCAGTCCTTTCTTTTCAGACTGGCTTCTCCCTTCAGTCTCTGTTGAGAATATATCCCTTTAATCATAAGGTGTGGACTCCTGCAGGGATATGCGGCCATCAGGAACTGTTCAGAGTTCACTGTAGCTCCCAAGACGGTAGAGGAAATGAGAGGTGGGTCATGGTGTAGCAGGTACTTTCTCCTGCAGCCCTGCTTATGATGCCGGCCGGTGATCTGGAGAAATTCATTTAATTATTCTACACCAGTGGCCTCAGCTAGTTCTGGTTTTGCCCCCAAGAGGTGTTTGGCAATACTCAGAAACATTTCTGATCATCACAACTGGCATCACAACCGGCATGCAGCTAAATATCCTACAATGCCCAGGACGGTCCACATGACAAAGAATTATCTGACTCAGAAACTTGTTAGTGCTGGGGTGGAGAAACATTGCTCTACATATCTTTTCTCATCTATAAAATGCAGGGATTTGAAGAGGAGATTGATATGTATGGCTGCAGTAAGTAGCCTCTATATTAAAATTACCTACCTGTCTAACAGAGACCACATCAACCCACATTATGTTTATGGAAATACAATTAAAGTAAAGGAGCTGAGAATATCTTCACCTTTTCTACCAAAGAACACAGTCTTGTTTTTAAAGTGCTGTGAGCTTTGCAGGTTCAGGGACCACTGTATCTGCCTTGGCACGCTGTGCCATCCTTTCTGTTTTGCATGTTTGCGAGCTGCACTTGTACCCACGGGGTGAGTGCTGAGGATGGATGATCTTCCTTTGAGCTGGGCTGATCGTCTCTATGTTAGGTCTATGACTTTCAGCTACTCCCATACAACCTTCACAGGATGGTGGTGATGCTACGGCATCCACATCCTGGTTGCATTCATTTGACTTTGTTTGTTTGTAGTTGCCGTGCATTCAGTACACATGTAAGCATGCAAACACATGAGGTGGTATCCTAGCTACTATGGCAAACACAAGGCTGAATAATAAGTCAAGCCTCTTGCACTATATGGGAGAGAAAGGATGTGTAAACCAAAGTCTCTGGGACAGGGTGATGTAGTGCCAGAAATATTATTATTATTATTAATTTTTTTTTTTTGGTACCGGGGATCGAACTCACAACCACACACTTACAAGGCAGGCGTTTATGCTGCTGAGTTAAATCTCCTGCCCCAACACTTAGTATTAAAACCTGGCTTTTGCCATAAGGTCAGAAAATGCTCCATAGAGGAAGTATATGAACTGGAATTTTAAATATGAATATTTTTTGACTGATAGCCATGAGGGTTGGGGAAGAAAGGGGGAGAAAGAAATAATATACAGGAATAAAGTTTTAAAATTTATTTGGAAGATGGTGAACAGTCCTGCTTCATTGACGCAGTAATACGAGACATTGCTGAGAGTATAATGGGGCTGGAATAAGAAACTGGATTGGATACCATTTAAGTTTGCTTTCAACCCTGAAATTGTAATGATTTCATAGTTATATTTAACAGGCACTAGAAAACTCAACAAAAAATAAATCTGTTTAATGATCTTTTACCAGACACTGTTCTAGGCTGGGGAATACAGTGTTGAACAAGCTCTTGCATTTTATTGCACTGAGAGTGAAGACAGGGCCAGAGCTGATCAAAGCAGTGAATTAAACTGCTATGGTAGACCTGGGAGTGGAAGATGGACTAGGGTGCTCATGTTGTCTGCTGAGCTGAAGGTAACAATTTCTGACTTGAGAATGGTGATGCAAATGGGTATGAAAGGAAGATTGTGAACATTCAATAGAGAAAAAAACATGTGACCAGGATGGGGGTGAGGCTGGTGTGGGAAGTGGGGTCAAAGATGCATCCAAAGTTTTGTGGCTGATTAGGGGAGATTGTGATGCTCAGACAGAATTAGTCTTGGGAAGGAACTGGTTTAGAGGGAACGATGAATTTGTTTTAAACTGGCTGATTCATGATGCTGTCAGTCTGTCCAGTTGGAGGAGCCCATTTGAGCAATTATAAATGGTACAGGACTGCAAAAAGAACAGGGCCAAATATAAAGCTTTGGGAGTCTTCCAGATACTCGCTCCGTTGAAGCCATCGGGATGGATGAGATAACTGTGTGTGTGTGTGTGTGTGTCTGTGTGTGTGTGCATGGTGAAGAAGGGAGGAAGCAGGAGCTGAGAGAGATTCATATTTAAGAGGTGGAAGAAGAGGTAAAGAAAGTAGAGGGGTCATTTGGGGAGGCAGGAAGAGAGAGTAGTAGTTTGGAAATGCTGCTGAGGGAAGCTGGAAGATAAGGGAAGAAAGTTCCTTTGAGGTCTGAGCCCCAGATACATAAAAATGTGAGCATGCCTTAGTAGACTTAAAGGAGACAGACTCTGGTTTTGAGAGTGCTTGAGTGTGTTTAGCTGAAAAAGTGTTGACCACCCCTGACTAATCATTTTCGTACCTCTTAGTGCCTCAGCTGGAGGAGGAGCAGAGAAGGCTCCCCAGAGAGACAGCCCTCTGCTAGGAGTGTTGGTTAGCGGGACAGCTGAGGAAGAAGCTACTGACTTACTTTATAGCAGCTTCCTGAAGCACCACCGCAACAAGGGGACTACAGAAGCTCTAACTTTGACCCTGAACAGTATGAAGTGTGATTGAAAAATACAATGACTGTATAGATTTCTAATATCTATTACTGTAAAAGAAATAATGGCATTAATCCCCCTCAAGCTACTCCCCCTTGCTTTGAAAACATTTGTCCTGTCATTCTTCCTGCTTTCTGAAGCAGTTCTGGAAGTCCTCTTTTGTATCTTTAACTGCTCTGTTGTGGCTGACTTGATGACCTGAACGGATTCAAAACATCTACCTTTCATGGTCGGTTTGACTTTGGGGAAGGGGTAGAAGTTACAGGTTCTGGGTCTGGTGAATAAGGTAGGTGAGGAGATACATAGATGGCTTTGGGTAGCAACATTCACTGTGGTTTTGATCACACTTTTAAAGGCAGTCACAAAAGATGACTTCTAGATCTGCTTCCGAAAGTGGCAAGGATGATGGTTAAGTGTATTCAAAGTGCGGAGGAATATTTTCAAGGGGATTAATGGCAACGTGTTTTTTAAAAATGCTTTTAAACATAAGCACACTGCAGTTTTTGATCGGTCCTTGTGTGCTACCACATGGAAGGCACTGAGGCCAGCCTGTAACTGGTCTTGTCTGTGCTGTCCTGGTCTCCTAGCCTGACTGGTTGAATGGCTGTGTAGAGTTCTGTAGCTCATGTACAACCTATGGTTTACAAGTAGAGGGACTTTTTATCTTTTCTCTTTTGGTTATGGCTTGGAGGAGGCTCTGTGTCTACCGCTTGGGACTCTTTGACTCCTGCCTGATCCCAAGTTCTTCTCTGGGCTCTTGAAACCCTTCTCATCCAGCTTTAGGATTCAGGCCATATTTGCTTGTTCAGTTTGTGTCTTTTAGTAAGATTGTCGCAGTCCATGCCTGCTGCTGTAAGAAAATACTTTGGTGGATACTTCATAAGTAGCATAAATTGATTTCTCACAGAAATGGAGGCTAGAGAGTTCAACATCAAGGTACTGGCAGGATCAGTGTCTGGTAAGGATTCAGTCTCTGCTTCCAAGATGACATTTTGAATATGCCTTCCTTTGAAAGAATGAATTCTCTATCCTCACATGGCAGAAGGTGAGAGGCAAAAAGTTATGGCTCACTTCCTGCAGCTTTAATAAGACATTAATCCGAGCCATGAGTCTAGCTAAGAGATTATGATATTGTGGCCTTATCACATACTAATGGCTTCACTTCTTAATACTATTGCTTTGGGGATTAAGTTTCAGCATGAATTTTGGAGAATATGCAGACTTTCAAGCTATAACAAAAATGTAGTAGTAAGATGTGGCCTATGGCATTAGACAGGTCTAGGCTCCTGGTTGAGCACTATGTGGTATTAGTTTAGACACTTAGTTTCTTTGATCTTTACTTGTGTCATCTGAGAAATGGTTGATCCTAACCACAGTTGCCTCACAGGAAAAGACAGATAAAACAAGCACATCCCATCTTCTACAAATGTGAGTTATTATTGCCATTTTGAAGATTTTTCTTTGATTCTTTTAATTCTTTTCTTGTTAAATTGTTTTCAGAATTTTCTTCCTTCTTTCTCCAATGTATTTTACATAAGGAAAAAAGTATTAATTTTAAGAAAATTATAACAACACTTTTTAGCCACTCTTGCCTGGTGCCCTGGGAAAATGAAGGACCTTGAATACATTGACTGTGCTGCTATCACTCCTATTTAGGAGCAAGGAGTTGTCTTTTGAAATCACCTGTAATATCTGTGTCTGTCCCTGTAGATGCAATAATACTACCTACAGGGGTGTGACTCTGTGAATTAACAAAGTGTATTCATACAAATTGTATCACAATTTCCTACCATCCTGGGAGTTTGGTCTTTCACTACCAGTGAGCTGTGACTGTCTTCAGTTTTTAGATGTGTGTGTGTGTGTGTGTGTGTGTGTGCTCGCGTGCGTGCTTGCTTAAAGGATTGCTTCTTTTCTTTTAACACAAAAAGCTAAAGTTTCAAAGCAGGTGGGGTGTGGGTTAAACACTGTTCTAAATGGCAGGCCTGCTGTTCATGGGGAGAGAGAGTGGCCTGAAAGTTTAAAAATAACCCGAACATTATAGACTCCTGTGAATTCTACAGCCCAGAGTACTGTGAGTCTGTGGGTGTTTTACCTGCTGGAGTGCAGGCAGGGAAACAACAAGTTGAAAGGCAGGAGGATTTAAATATGCTGAATCCTTTTGTGGCACGTGTTGGCAGCAGAAGTATTCATGAAAAAAATGTAGCTATATCAAATGATCTGCATCTGTGTTCCTCAGTGGTAAGACTGGTTCTACTCTTGGCCTTGGTGAACACAGAGCAATGGATAATATTTGGGTCTGCTAGGCAGCAGGCCCTTATTTTCTGCTACTGAATGGTGATCTCTTCTTGTCTTTATTCCCTACAGAGTTTGACTGATAGCTTTCCTAGATGAATAACTGAGGCTGATCTATCAGAAAGCTTGGGAATTGGGGCATTTAGGAAAGATTTGGCTGTTCATTGAAAATTTAGTAAATGGTATGTATGTATATGTATGTATGTATGTATGTATGTATGTATGTATTTTTGGTATCAGGAATTGAACTTAGGACCTTGCATTTGCCAGGCAGTCACTTCTGCTACTAAGCTATATCCCTGAAAGTAAATGGTATTTAAAATCATGCTTATCAGAAGTAAGTTATGGGAAATAGATTTTAGATTTTAGATCTTTTAGTTGGAAAAGTTGGAATCTATTTTGAACTAGCGCTCATATTTCCTTGGAATGTCCTTTGTTTCTCTGGGATATAACTCAAGGCGTCAGCAGAGGTCAGCTAGGAATACCGGTATGCATTGAAATAATGTATCTGAGAATCTCTTTGCTATTTTATTCATTTATTCTATTAGCAGCAATCCCCCACGCTGATTCAGCAAGTATACATGTCGGTTTTGCATAGTGGTTGTGAACCTACCCAAGGCTGAGGTATATGACATGTGTACTCCAATGGTTTGTTTACTCTTAGGCCTGCCACCACTGCCTAGAGACCCTGGACATATTCAAGCCCCTTAGAATTATAGAATTGTCATGAAATAAAGTTGCTAGCTTGAATTTCTACTGACAATATCAGTAAAAAGCTTTACAGGGGTAAGAAGTGGGTTTTCTAGTAAGTGAAACCTAGGATTGACTTTCTACTGTTATTAGCCACCTACATAACTTGAAGGGAAATTAGTCTTTTTTGGCCTTTCCTTACTTATCTGTATAATGGGGATTATAATAGTACTGATCACCAAGGATTATTCTAAAACATATGGAAATTAAGGTGCTTAGTACAATGCCTTGCACATAACAAAATTTAATATTTATTCCAGTTAGTACTGTAATTCTCAATGTCTGTACTTTGTAATTATTTTTTATCTGTTGATGCATGCCCATTTTTCTATTTGTTAAAAAATAGTCCTGGAATTTCAAAATGAAATTGTGACTTATTAGAGGATAGAGATTATTTCAGCAAAAGAAAAATAGCATAATAGGAAGTTTTGAATTATTTTATTAATACTTTACGATGTCTGGAAGAATCATTTTGAAGAATGTGACCAAGTGACAGAGTCATGTGAAAAAAAATTTTTTTTCTAAGGAAAAGGTCTATATTGTGAGTGTGACTCTGTGTGTGTGTGTGTGTGTGTCTGAGGGATTGTTTTGGGAAAGATCTTAGAATAAGTGAATCTCCTAGGAAGGATATATGATTGAAAATTATTTTCAACCTTTCCCATTTTAAATGGCACTTTGGGAATATTTACAAGTCTGTAAGACAGCTTGTAATTCTTCACATCTCAGTATACTGTTAAGTCTGTCTGAAAGCTCTCAACAGCATAGAAATTAGATGGCAGATCTGAAATCATGTTTGGATTTAGTGTGTGTCTCTGTGTATAGATGGGTGTGTAAGAGTGTGTGTGTGTGTGTGTGTGTGTTTCTTCATAAGGGAAAAAGCTGTGATGATGACATTTGCCATTTTGATTTTGGTAGGGAGAAATGACAGAATCAATTAAGACTGCCATTGATTTTTGGGGGGAGCAAAACTTTATTCTCTATTTCATTTTCTGTGGAAAGGGATTTGAAAATATTCTTTATGTGGGTATCTCAGTGTTTTCTTTTAATAACTGATTCGCCAAATCTTATTTCAACCATGTTTCTAAGAGTAGGAAATACTTCTGGGAGATGAACCCATCACTGAATGATTGATAATATGCAAATGAGGCTATTGTGGAGCTAGGAACACTCCTCCTCCTCTGAGTCGGAGTCACCCAATCTCCTACATAAGAGGTAAAATCCTTCCTTGCTGTACAAGGGAAGAGGACAACTCCACCTAGAAGGAACAAGTGGTGAAAACACGTGGCAACAAAATTCAGACTTAGAGTCAGAGTGAAGGGAAAGGCAGCTCGTTGCACAGGGAGCAAATACTTAATTGATGCTGAATAACCAAGCATCAAAAATCTTTTTCACCAAAGAGTTGCAGGAGATTCACTCATTCACTTGACTATGTACTTAGTAAAGGCTTGCTGTGAGGATAATGTAATACAAGCACCCGCAGTAATAAGATGAAGGGGAAGATACACCCTCCACTGTTAAGAATAAGCTTACACCGCAGTTGAGGAGACAAGGCATACAAAACTAGGTGGTTAAATAGAACAGTAGCAGTGAAGCTGTATTCATGGCCGTGGTAACAGCGGGTAAAGAAAGTACTATATGAATGATAGAGAACTGGAGACATTTGAAGGCTTCCTGTTGGAGGTAGAATTGAACTGGGATGCTAATGGGGAGGTTAGTAGTACCAAAAGTTATAAAAATGCTCAAGGAAAAAGTGAGTAAACCAGAGACACTCGGAGGGCCAGAGAGGGTCTTAGCACAGTTTCTGGGAGTGGAAAGGACAAAGTCGGAAAAGGGCCTGCCCAGGTACACACTTGAAAACTGGCCTTGAGTCCATATCATACAAAAATACCTTATTCACTTTGATTATTTCATAGCAGGTGGGTGTAACCAGCTGCTCTTTGTAGGAGAGAGTGGGAGAGAGAGGGTGTGGTGATGGACAAGTGGCAGCTTAATTTGCAGATGATTCCCATCCAAAGGGCGCTGGGAGAGGCAAGACTGGTGGGTGTGGTGGAATCTGGCTCTCTTCTTGGGCTTTCAAGTTCCTCTTGGCTCTGCTCCAGGCATGCGCTGCTTTCTTTGCTGTTGGGGCATTCTGTTCTTTCAGGCAGTGGACAAAGACAAGATAAGCTTTGCAGTATCGCCCTGCCCTTCTCCGAGGCACTTCCTCCAGCACCTAACACGATGCCTGATATCTGAAAGGTTCTCATTGTATGTCTGCTGAATGAATGAATCAGCCTGGGCCCACCCAGGCTGAGTAAGCTTTTCGGTGTGTAGGCTGTGTTGTGTTTTCTGAGTGAGAGGCCACGGGGGGTGGACGGAGGGGCGTGCTGCTGTCACTTGTTCTTGCCCTCATCAGTTGGGGCTGGAGCTCTGCCAAATTCCTTGCTGTACTTGGCCTCAGTGGGACAGCAGGACTGGATCCTGGAGTGGGCAGGGATGTGGGAAGAGATGGGGAAGGGCCTAAATTCTGCTCTACCCCATTGACTTTCCCCATAGCAGTTCATATCTATTAGGTTACATGTAGTTGGCTTTTCTCTAAGTTGAAAAGTGACCTCATCTTATGGAAAAAAAAGGAATGAAGTGAAAATGCTATCATCTCTGGATATAGAGAAAGAAATTAAAATTTTCCTGGCTTAGTCAACCTTGCCTATCTTACTGAGGTCCACATCTCAAAGAGTCAAAGTGGCTTCCAGTCAGAGTTTGGCTTCTGGTTTCCCACATTTCCACTTGTGGGTCTTTATGAGGACTGGAAGACACACACCCCTCAGATTCTCATATGGGGCATTTCAGCAATGGCGTCTCCTGAGGGCAGTAGCTGTGTTCCCAGTGTTGCTTCATGTTCCCAATGCCATCTCTTTCAAAGGGATCTCATGGATCCTTCCTTTTCTAGCTAGCACTGGCCAAAAGAGGTGTCTCCCTCCTTGGTTCTTCCCAAGTTCTCTCCTCTGATGCCCTCTGCGTTCTGCCTGTGAGTCCTTCGCAGGGATCTTTTTCCTTCTCCTTCTCCTTTAAACTAAATGTTCTTAGAGGCTGTAACTGTGTCTAGTTTATCTTTGATTCTCTGAGAACAATGACCAGCACATGAAAAGTGCTGACTGACTATTCATTAAATGAGTTTATGAATCCATGAACTAGCAAACAAAGGCACAAGCTGTCTTAGGAACCACAACCTTTGCAGGGGGAGGTCTTCAGGCTCCGGCCTATAAGATTTACCCTCCTTTCCCCTGTTCCTCTCTTTGACTCTGTCTCAAACACCTACACGTCTGCTCCATCATCTTCCCCCCACATACCAAAGCCACTCCAGGGCAGTGCTTCTGTGTTTCAGAGACAGAAAGCCACCAGGTATGCAGTGTTTGTTGCCCTGTTACAGCTACCATAGCTGAATTGCATATAGCAAGCACTTATGTAATAGTCATTGTATTCCAGGTACTGCAGTAAGAACTTCACACATATTAACTACAAATATTTCATAGCAGTCCAATGGAGAGGAGTAGTATGCATTCGTAGATATTTAACCCTCTGAGAAACTCTGTGGCTCAAGGTCATGTCTAACCTCTGCAAGATCCAAGAGCATGCCTATGACCTGACTCAAGGAAAACACTCTTTTGACATGCATTGTGACACTGTAAATATTCTGGATTATATTCAAGAGATCTGGTTCTGCTGTGTTTCATCTTTGAGCACTTAGACAAGTCCCTGACTCCTTGAGCTTCAGATAAAAGAAAATAGCTTACAATCCTGCAGCAAAGATGCAATGAGATACCACTAACATGATTGGCACCCGGGAGATGTTGAGTTGTCATTAATGAATGGCTTTTAAAATATTTTTTTGCAACATTTGTGGATCTCTTGGATAGATAGTCAAAGGGGTGGGGTTTCTCTGGCATAGGTTTGAGAGATGCTGATTCTAGAGCTGGACATTACATAAAGATGGGAAGTTACATTTTCACCCAAGTAAGGGCTGTGTGGGGTTGTAAAAGCCAGCAGACTCCCAAGACGTCTGCATTGCCATCCTCTGCTCTGCTATGCATTTGCACATGATTTCTTGCCAACCTTTTGCTTAAGAACCCACTCCCAAATCCTCTCTGCATTATGTTCCTTTGAGCACTGCTTTGCATAAGAGTCTATTTCTTGGAAAAGCTCAACGGGAAAAATAGAACAAAAGGGGTTCTGATAGTTAAGCATAAGTTATCTAAGAGAAACTGGCAGGGTGGGGGCAGATGAGAGAGCAGGGCTGGTGGGAGGGGCCTTTTGGATGAGGCCCAGATTTGCAGATTCCTTAGTGATGGTCTAATAGGAAAATGACCCAGGGAGTATCTGACCTGGGAAGCTTTATGAATTGGGGAATAGGTTGACTAATTCTCTAACCCTGTCACTCACATTGGTCTTGTTAGTATTGGACCTGCTCCTGTGGCATGCCTGATCTGGGAACACTGTGACCCACCTTGTTCTTTCTCTTTTGCAGAGGAGGCTGAAGGGACTGCCCACTAATATCTGTCTCTCTTGCTTACATCTTGGATAGTTTCCTGAGTAGCAGAGCAATAGGGTAGAGGATTTGAAATTTAATAATTTGCACAAGATCAATAATCTTGGAAAATATTTCACTCAATTACTTTGCTCCTGTTGGGCTTCTACTGTGCAGGTCACTGGTGGCATAAAAACATGGAGGGCATTTGGTTGTTGTGTCTTACTTTTTGTGCATGGTGTGTGGTAGTGAACTATGCCCAGTATGTGGAGCTATAATTTTCAGGGACTGTAAGGTGAGATGGTTGAACTGTTGTGAAATTTAAGGACTGAACCTCATTAATTCCCATGGAGGAGTAAATGACCGGTGGTCAGAGATCAACTGTTAGGAATGTCTGGGGTCTGAGGCGCCATGTGTGGACTGCTGGGATGCCAGGGTGCCGAGTGCCTGTGTTCACAGTGATGTCTCACAAACCACCAGTAGATGGTGCTCTGACAACAGGAAAATAAGTGCTACTGTCACCCTGAGCCTGGAAAGGGTTTTTCAAATGGTTTTCAAAGCAGTTTCCAGTTAGAGTTCAGTTGATTTTCCACATTTCTACTTAGGAGTCTTTAAAGGGAGTGGAAAACAAATGCCCACCAGGTTCTCTTGTAGGGGCATTATGGCAATAGTGTCTCCCGAGGGCAGTAGCCATGTTCTCATTAAGTGCCATCCCAGCATGGTGCCAAGAGCATGTGACCACTGATCAAATTCAATCTGAGGACAGTAGGCACCGAATTTCCACGGGTATAGTGTCACTGTAGCATTTCTTTTCTTGTTGATGGACAATTTGGAACTGTGCAACGTGGGTATTCCATGAAACTGGAAAGCAGATTTGTTAGAAGTCCACACTGCGTCTTATTAGACCTGAGCACACTTCATACTTCTCAAACTCTGCTGCTTCGTGTGTCACATCATGGTCATAAGACCTGTGTTGTCACACTGACCTCAGAGGTTTGCAGTGAAGGCCAGCTGTAGGTTTTTATGTAAATCAATAATTAAATACACTTAAAAATTTAATCAATAAAATTATAGCCATCTGGCAGCTAGGAGAATGGAGGATTGGAAAGCAAGAAACCAATATAGAAATTCATAGATATGGGAGATCTCAAAAGCTATGACAGCCAGGTAGAGAGTAAAGCAGAGAATATGCCTTCTTATCAGCATGGCTGCCTATAGGCCAAGTCCTTTCCCAAGGCCATTGATGCTACCAGGGTCCCCGATCTTCCAACAACCACTTCTGGGCTGTAAGAGGCAAGGAAGCCCTGCTTATCCTGGGTGTCAACAAACAGGCATCAAGATGGACTTCGAAGGAAGGAAAGGGGTGAAGTCTCACCATGAGAGTGAAGTCTGTGATGCATTGTAGCCAGGGAGGCTACACAATTTGATTCATGCTAAGAAGATACATTATGGATGATGTTCTCCATTTTGTTCTTTTGTCAAATCCTGTGTCTAAAACAGTGCCTGGTGCATGAAAGATACATGCAAATATTTGTCAAATGAATGAGTTGAGCGAATTTTTGTGCTATGAACTGTAGTCCTCCTGGAAAGTATGGACATCTACTTGATAATTTCAGAAAGCCCTTTCTGGTTCTATGAAATTTACAGGGTACTGAGACAGCCACTGTAACTGGCTCTAAATTACTGTCTGGCTAATTGGATTCCTGGTCTCAGCACAACCCTCAAGCCTTTCACTTTTGGCTAAATATTTAGAAAGAAGAGGACTCTCCAATTAAGCTAGACGAAGGGACAAAGAAAGGCAGTAAAATGAAATCAAAATAACAATTAGAGCTGATTCACCTTGAATGGTAATTCGGCCTGAAATAGACACCCCTGAATCAAAAGGTCAACATGCTGTCCACAAGGTCAGCTGTGCCGCCTGGGGGTGACAGGCTGAGACCTGCTTTTGGGCTTCCCATACTCAAAGCATTTTCCTTCAAATGTGCACAGTGACACACACTCATCCATATCCACACACGGTCTCACACAGTAGACACGTGTCGGTACTCACATGGTCTCACCCACGCACAGACCCTTATGAACAAACTTGCATGCAAGAGTTACCTCGCCTTTCACCAGTTAACCTCACACACACAGAAACTGCCTTTCACACACACAAGGCTACACTAACTCGTGATTCCCAGCTTCTAGGCTTCAGTCTGCCTGTTTCCTTCCTCAGTCACTCATCTCTTCCCTTCCATTGCTCAGTTGGGGAGAATTTGGGCAAAACTATGTATTCAGGCCAAGGCAGGAAAACGCAGAGGAAGGTGTGGTTCTGCTAGTGTGGACACAGGAGGAGACAACTGGTACCTGTCCTCAGTTTATACCACTGAATCACCTGTAAGAGGGTTTGGCTGCTAAGCACGGGTGTTCTTCTTCTCAAGCTTGAGGTCTCCCTTTCCTATCTGCTGCTCAGATCCTACTTCTGCTTTTCTTTTTTTTCATAGAGTGGGTGGAATCAAGTCAGTGGAGCTTATTTGGGAGTAAAAGGTAGAAGCGGCTGAGCCCCTCTGTTAAGATTGTGAGAAGGAAAGTTTCAGCTCAGCCCTCACCAGCCAGCACTGGAATATCTGGATACCCTTCTAGGAGGTGAGGCACTGGGCGCTACTGGAGTCTAACCCAGGCGGCTGCCTTAGATGGTGCCATTAAGGAGTAGGGCAGAGGCTGCCTCTACAGGCGAACGCCCAGTAGCCCCAGCCTTCCCAACGGGCCTCCAGGCAACTAAGTGGGGAGAAGGTGCCAGGATGCTGTCTTCTCTGTGGAAATCCCTAGCGGTGTGCGTACAGCTTGGCAGGTGCTGAGCAGCAGCGCAGGGCGCTAAGGCCCGGACTCCCAGCTCAGCACCGCGCCTGTCGCTCAACCAGGCACTGTACTAGGGACCCCACTCTGCGGGGACTGGAGGCGCGCGTGCGTGTGCGCTCCACGCTGGTCCCCGCTCTCTTGCGGAGACTGCCGTGCCTCTGCGCCAGCCTCTGGGCATCACTGGGGGAAAGGTGACTCTTCCTTGGACCACTGCAGAGTGGCCTGGTGCTGTTCGGTCGGACGAGGCAAACCAGCCTCCCGCCCAGGACCCTTCCGCCTTCCGGCTGCATCTCGCCCCTCCCCCGCATCCCCAGTGCTCCTGTGCCCCCTCGCTGCGCCTCTGCGCTCGCCCTGAGCGCCTGCCTCCCCACTCTCCTTCCGCGTCTTCTTAGCTTGGTGCGGTTGGGTGGAAGAGGAAGACCTCGTCCTTAGGAAGTTCGGTCCCTGGACAAGTCCCGTGCTGGGCCACCGCTAAGCTGGCTGCAACCTGTTCCTCCCTCGCCCCAGCGCCCGCCCTCTCGCGCTCCCGCCCTCTCCCGGCGCAGCCGCGGATCGCTGTTGCATGCTGATCCGGGGAGGCGGCGGCGGCGGCAGCGGCGAGCGCTCCGGGCGGATGCTGGCACTCGGGCTTCGCTGCTCTCTGGATGCTGCTCAACTTCCACCCCAAACGCAGGAGCTGTGAAGTCATTTGTCCTTCTTCGGCTGGATCGACTTCTGATTTTGATATTTTGGGCGTTGCGGTTTACGCAGGAACCTCAATAGTGCTCTCCCCCCTCCCTCTCTCTCCCTCTCCAACCTTTGGATGCGTCTGCGCTGGTAGATTTAAAGACCCAAGTCTTGGCTGTGGAATTTCTTAGATGGACTTGTAGGAGCTGGCGTTATAAAGCATGTCACCGTAACCGGTCCTCGCCTTTTTTTTTTTCTTTTCTTCAAAGTTCTTTTGTTTCCATTTCCCCCTCCCTCCTACCCCTCCCCCCAGCCAATAAATCACCAAACTGTTACCTAGCGGGCCGTGCCTGCCTCTCTCCCTGAACTAGGTGGTGCACCTGCCAGAAGAGGAGCTATGTTAGAAGAGCAGCCTACCTCACCCGTCCTCTCTCCGGCCCCTCACCGCCACCACACACTGGCATTTTGAGGGGGAAAAAAATAGCTGCCTCCAGTAACTGAGCACCCCCAGCCCTGCCCCCCTTTTCCTTCTTGAGGAATGGAGCTTCGCGGAGGTTGTATTTAGATTCAACAGTTCAGAGCAGCGAGGCTGCTCGTTGCCGCCTCTACCAAGAGCTCGCGGGGCTCCCGGAGGCGGTGGTCCCCCCGCCGGTCTGGATGCGGCTCTGAGTCTCCGTGTGTCTTTCTGCTTGTTGCCGTGTGCAGGTGTTCGGCGATCACCTTTGTGTGTCTTCTGTCTGTTTAAACTTCAGGATGGCTCGCTTCGGGGAGGCGGTGGTCGGCAGGCCGGGGTCGGGAGATGGAGACTCGGACCAGAGCAGGAACCGGCAAGGAACCCCGGTGCCGGCCTCGGGGCCGGCGGCCGCCTACAAGCAGTCGAAAGCGCAGAGGGCGCGGACTATGGCTTTGTACAACCCCATTCCCGTCCGGCAGAACTGTTTCACCGTCAACAGATCCCTGTTCATCTTCGGAGAAGATAATATTGTCAGGAAATACGCCAAGAAGCTCATCGATTGGCCATATCCTTTCTTGCCCAGCATAACCCCCTCTCCCCCTTTGCATTTCTGCGGGTGAGGGGGGAGCCTGGCATGGAATTTATTCCCTACCCCTCCTTCCTGGTGCCAATTTGCCCCTTTGCCGAAGTGCACTCGTTGCTCTGTTACATCTAAGGGGCAAGCGTGGTGCCTTGGAGACCTGTTTGGGCAGTAGTATTTTTCAAGGTAAGACTTCTGGTTTTTGAATTTTCCTATGTGGAAATCTCTAGTGTCCCTGGGTGTGTGATATTGCAGTGTCTGCCCCCTTTTGGGCTGGGCTTTGTGTGAATCCCAGTCACCCCCAACCCACTCAGTCCTTCCTCAAGCTGCACTCTGTGTAGACTTGGGTAGCCCCTAAGCTCAAAGCTTTCTTTCATAATCAAACTCCATTTCCACCCTTTATGCCAATCCCCCTTCCCCATTCCTACCAACACGGAGACACCTGCAGTCTGCCAGTAGGCAAGTGGAGGTGCAGGCAGGGGATTTATCATTTCATAAGCTCCAAGAGCACTGGATCAAAACCATGTATACAAATAGACAAATTAATAAATAAAAGAAGTCTTTGGCTGGGAACTAAGTTTAAATTTCTCTGAAAGTGGAGTGAGTGAGTGTGTGTCAGGGGAGGCCCTCTCTCCCCACCATTCAAAGTTGGGAGTTCTCAGCTGAAGACCAGCAGCTCATGCAGACCCATCCTTTTCATGGTCCTAGTTGGGTACTCATGTTTCTTAACTCAGCTGGTTGCTTCCTGAGTATCTGGGATCAGACATCTGCTGGGCCTGAATGTGTCAGCTGGGGGCCAGAAGTGCACGCAATCTGTCTCTAGTTGCAAAGGGGTTGCTGTTCCCTAGGAGCTAGTGGAGCATCTTTGGCCATGGTGGTGTCAGGGGGAACAGGCATGGAAGGAGCTTCTTTGCAGGTTTTATCCAGCACACCAAATGCAGGCTGCTGACTAGGCATCTCACTGCCTTGCTCTTCTCTAAGAATTTGGATGCCTGGCAAGGCCCTTGGTAATGGGGGCTGGGGGAGGTGAGGAAGGGATTTGTAGGAGGTAGGCTTCTGATGTAGTGTTAAATATGGGGGTGGGTTTGGAGACAGAGACTTTGATGTGCTGCAGAGAGACATTTCTTGGGAAGGGTGCACCTGCAAAGAAAGCCCCTCCTCTGCACTCCCTCCTCCCTCCCCCAGCCTCCAGGTGTGCAGCAGTGAGATAGTTGGAGCGAGCAGTGGAGGTCCCTAGTATCAGCCAGGCTCGGACTTGCTTTCCCTGGGACCCTGGACATCTCTCTGCTGCCCCCACCTCAATCGCTGGCCTTCCTTTCTCCTCCTCAGTTCCCTGCTTCAGCAGCTCCGCGATTGGCTTGGCGCCTGGTGCTTCTAGGCAGCACCCCTCATTAGAAACGAAGGAGTATCTCTAAGCCGATATTCTTCCTGCCGCTGTTCGCACCCTCCCACAACCACCCCTGACTGGGCTTCTCCCTCTCACCTCTTCCCTGCACTCTTCTCTCCCTTCCTCACCCCCACAGAGTGATCCCTGCCCATACAGTGCAGAGTTGAACGTTTCTAGGTGGGGGCTTGAGGCGGGGGAGGGGTCCTGTCCCTGCAGTCGCGGCTGCCAGTGAGCTGCACAAAGCGGACAGATCTCATTGTGTTGCGTGCTGCAGTTGCACCGAACTCCTCTGGGTAGGTCTCTACGATTTCCCAGCTGGGTCCCCTGCCTCGCTTGCCTTCTACAATTCTCTAAAATTTCCCACCCACCAGGTGCGGCTTTGCTGTGCCCCTGGCTTCGGGCGTGTGTTTATTCAGACAGGCGTCCTCCCGTTTCCTTGCGGTAGATAGACAAAGCCGCTCAGCCGCCCCGCGGGTGGCAAAGTGTGCCAGCTGCCACCGTTGGCACCTTGGACAGCGCCACCCGAACCTCCTCTAGCGGCCCTGGGTTCCCCAGTGACTGAGGTTCAGCACCTGGATCACTTCCGGCAGGCCTTGCTTCCCTGGTTGGGAAATGAAGCATGCTTGCTACACCATGCGGCTGCCCCTTTCACGCTTTCTCCTCGCTGCAAAGACACCGCCTTTCCACCAGGCTGGAGCTATGGGTCTCACTCCTGCCTCTCCTTGTCTCTGGCCAAAATGGACCAGAGAGTCAGAGGAGAGAAGCTCCAGGGAGTCAATTCCAGCATCGTGCTCGGTGTGTTGGCCACAAGCCTGGTCCCAATGGTCTTTTTTCCCCCATAGTTGAGAATTTTACAGTGGTTCTACATAGTGCAGGGTGTTGTAGGAGTGTTCAGAGAACATCTGCTAAGGTGTTTAATGGAGCCCAGTTGGAAAATTTAAAATACACGTGTTTTTTTTTTTTTTCCTAGCTGTACAACGTAATTGACTGATATATTCCCTCTGGTGGTGACTACGTGGAAACGTGCACTTTAGTGAGCTCTGCATTTTTTCCATATCTGCATCTAAGTTCCTGGTCCCTCTTGTCCTCACTTTCTCAGTACCCATCTTCCTGACATAGCTTGCTTTTTCTTATTGGGAGTCAGTGCAAGTAGTGGATACCCCCAAAAGCTTTGAAGTTAGGCTGCCTCAATTCAAATCCTATTTCCTTCAGAAGCTCTGTGACCTTGAAAAGTTACTCTGTGACTCAGTTTCCCTATCTGTAAAATGAAGATGATTAATATGTAATTAATAAGAACCTTAAATAATTATCTGGTAAACATTACCTATTAGTATGAAAGGAGTACTTTGGGAATTTTAGCACACCTGAAGGAAGGGACCTTCATTCAAAGTGATGTCCTTTGTTTAGATTTTTACCTTTCAAAGAAGCTGCAGCTGCCTCAAATTAGCTTAAGAATTTGGAATCCTGGGCCCCACTTCAGAGTGCTGAAACTGAAATCTCCATTATAACAATATACCCAAGTGATTCGTGTGTATGTAATTGAGTAATATATTCCCTGTGTTGGTGACTAGTTTGAGATGTACTTCTCTGCTCTTGCTAAAGGCCAGGCTTAAAAAAAGCAACGAAAGAATGCTGTTAGGGAAACATGTCAAGACCCACTTTGGTATTTGGTACTGATGTACACGCTTGGTACATTCAGCATGCTTTGGGGATTTTGATTGCTTTTGCTGGTACGCTTGGTACATTCAGCACGCTTGGTACATTCAGCATGCTTTGGGGATTTTGATTGCTTTTGCTGTATGACACTTGGTGAAACTGACACTTGTTTTGGCTGTAGAAAGTCGCTGTGGGACTAGGAGGTTAGTGTGCTCTTTCTGTGCAGGGTGTGTTGGTATGAAAGGATGAGCTAAGTAAAAGAATGATTTAACTTCTAGTAGGACTCTGATTGGGGATGGGATGTCCAGATGTTAATAGCAGAGGTCTAATTCTTTGAAGAAATGCCTAAAATAACCCAGATTTGGCACGAGAGATGGAGGCAAGTCAACAGCCTACTCTGGATGTATTTCATTTGGAAGCTACATCTGCGTAGGGAGAAAATCTTATAATTTTGACACTCCTCAGTGTATACCATAGGCTTTGTGAAAATGCTAACCTGATTTAAAAGGATATTACATTTTATAGGATTCTTCCTTCTCTTTCTTGCTCACCTGATAGATCTAACAAGAATGTTTCTCTTTTCAGGCAGTAGCTGTTCTGAATGCCATCCCACGGTCACTGCTGTGTGCTTAAACAGCTTCAAATGGTCTATGCTCGGGACCAGTTACCCTGTAGATGGGCATACACGGTCTCTTCCATGGGTTGTGATATACTCTATACTTGCTTACACTTTTTCAGGTCAAGATGAAGGAAAGAAATGTAGTATCTGAGTTGGAGGCTCTGTGCATCATAGATTTGTTTTTTCCTACACACTTGGTCATTGCGGCAGGGGAGCACGTTTTATGTGGAAATGAACATGGTTTAAAGTAGGAAGATCAAATGTGCTTGTAGCCACTAAGATGATGAAACTCACAATGAACCTGTGGCTATTCATCCCTGATTTCTCATGGAAATTTTCACAGTATCCCCTAAGCACTCTGCCTATGGGTCAGAGAACAGGTGTTTTATTATGATGAATGTCCCAGCCAATAAATCATAACTTTATTTTGGAAGATTTGATGAGGTTTATGGAAAGTTATGGTTCTTGAATCTCCTATTTTGGCATATACTTTTCTCCTGTTCTGTTTATTTATAAATGTACAGTCCTACAGGACAGTAAATAGTAGTTCTGGCTAGAATTTCAGGTTTGCTCTAACTATTGGATTGTAAATCTGGGTGCCTTAATCATGGCAGAGGCTGGGAACTAACAAGGATGCAGTCTGTAATCATGTGCTCTGATCAGATGATATAGAAAGGCATGTCCCAGGCACCTGTGTACAGATAGTGACTGTAGCTGGTGTTGAGG